>JACEII010000090.1:998242-1045206 GCA_014332785.1 Antheraea mylitta
TTTTAAGTTATATATGAGAGTGAGATTTCAATTGACATTATTAGGTTCATTGAATAATTAAAAGGGATTGATAAATTTTGGTGGTAAAATGGCTGGGGGTGGCGACAACCACACCCACACTGATCGGGATACCTAGCCTACACAATGGACTGTACATAAATTGGCTGGAAATAGATACCCCTTTAAAAATATATGCCGAAGGTATTTCTTTATAATCGGGATAAAAGCTCACTCACCTATGTGTGTATCAAATATGTCTTCTTCGCTACAATTGTCGATGGTGAGAGCACCAGTTATCCAAAAAAACACACACATAATAGAATTCCGGGCCGCTGCAGTGGCGAGCGAGTCCGAATGTAAGCGCGGGTTCCGAGCAAGTGACCAATCATCCCCGATTGTCAGTTGATAAATGACGTGTTAAAAAATAATTTAGCCTACCCCCAACCAATTTATGCCCGAACAATGGCACATTCAGATTAAGCACAAGCCATAAACTAAACTTGAAAATGCATCATTCTCTATAGACTTATTTTTAGAAGGATTTTGGTAACACATACATAATATACACAGAAGCATCATTACCGTTCCTTAAGTTGGGTTTTGTTACGAGGTTGAGTCTTGATAACTTATGATTGAGGTCCGTAATTTGAATTTGCTCTTCCGTTTCACGTTTAGTTGTTTCTGATATCGTTCTGAAAACGGTTGTATCGTTATTAACTAAAAAATTGACACTTTTTACTATGGGATAGTTAATAGGAAAAATAAACCCAGTTTTTCCATGGGAAAGCAGTAGGACATTACATGGGAGCTTTTTTATATTATAGGAGGCAAACGAACAAGTAGGTCACCTGATTTTAAGTGATCGCCACCGTCCATAGATACCAGCAACATCAGAGGAGTCGCAAGTGCGTTGCCCGCTTGTGTTTGTGCGGAAGGGGGGAGGACAGGGATGGCGAGGTGAGCGAGGAGATGGGAAGGAGAGGGTGGGAGATGGGCTTCCAGTCCTCTCACTGACCGAATGAAACGCAACAATGCAAGCTCTGTACTTCACGTCGGTTTTCTGTGAGAGGGACGTACTACCCCGGGTGAGCCGACCCATTCATGCTGAAACTAATTATAGCTTCATCGTGGCTCTACCACCTTCAATCCGCCACCTTTTCGGTGGGATCTTAGTCTGTCACGACTCTTATATTTTTTTCATAATCTTATGTTATTTGACTCTATATTGATGATATCTATCTACATATATATGGTGATATTGGTGGCATTTTACGTAATATAGTTCGATTATTGTGGATAAGTGAAGTGAATGGAAAAGAATACTACGGAGCATGGATTCTGTGATGCTACAAAAACTCCTTAGAAGGTTCTAACAAGAGGGCCGCCATCTTGTTAGTACATTAAAATTATCTGATGGCACTTATGAAAATGGCAATAATAATCCAAAAGATTTGTTGCTAAAAATAAAAATAAACTAAGGCAATACATGCTGTATTGCCTATTTTTGCTATATTATTAATATTGCTATATCAATTAATATTATTGATATAATTTTGTATTTATAAATATTTATTTATTTGCAGAAGATAGACGCTTACAATCACAACAGTCCGTCACTTCAAACATCGGCGGTCATTGCGCTCTGCTCTCTCGTGTTGGTCGTTGGGATACTTATCGGCGGCATACTTGTTTGGAAGTAAGTTATATATATAATTTAATTTAGCAATATTAGTTTTACAGGGTAAATTAGAAAGATATTATTATGGCATATAATACGTTCAAAGGTTCCACTGCAGAAAAGCAATAGGTATACTCAATACTAATATTATAAAACTGAAGAGTGTGTTTGATTGAACGCGCTAAACTTAGAAACTACTGGCCCGATTTGAAAAATTCTCTTAGTGTTATGTAGCTCATTTATCAAGGATGATTATCTATATATTATCACACTAAGACCAATAGGAGCGAAGCACCAATGAAGAATGTTTCAAACTCTTTGTTTTTCCTTTCGAGAGCTTACGCTGCGTGCTGGCGTTCGCCCAAAGTAACTATCCACGCCTGCAAAGCCGTGGGCAGAAGCTAGTGTTAGGTAAATTGCTTTAATTCTATGAAATATTTTTCAAAGATACATTGGCAGAGAAGTAAGAAAATGTTAACGATTTAACAAAGCGCTCTAAACTAACCGAAGCATGTCGACAGTGCTGCCTGTGACAGGTTAATCGGCGTTAAAACCGTCATCACATACGTCTGGGGAGGCAATGGCTCGGGAAAGTTGATTAGAGTGCCTGTCACCTACTCGAGATTTAATCCTAGAATTTAAAACGTTTGGTTTAAGTTAAGAGCTTACGATATTTCTATTCCTTTTATGCCATCCATCCAATAATCTAAAGTAACAGTCGAGTGGATGTAGCCACCAGATAATGACGTCATGGCCAATCCTTCTTCAGATCACTTGTAAAAACTGTGACTTCAGTACATCAATCGACTCACTAATTTAAAAATCAAAGCTCATCGTAACTTACGCATTTAAGTTGATAAGTATTAATACTATATCTTATATCAATAGTTTTGGAAATTACCTCACCATTTTTTTAAAAGATGTAATGATATATTGGGTTATCCTTAAAAGATAGATATATGCCTTCACAGACTTCTTTTTAGATGTGTAAAACAGTATTCCACCATAATTTTTTGTGTTATATCCTCAAGGCAGCGTTTTCGATGAAAACTCCCAGGCGTTTTGATTTTTTCGATCATTCCAATAATTCACATAATAATTCAACCAAATTACATAAAGCCTTGACAAATTATGTATCATAAACTTCCTCGTGAGTTCCTTTATCTACAGGTTACCTCAGGAATATCCGTCCAGTAGTTTTTGAGTTTATCGTGATCAGACAGACAGACAGACGTGGCAGAGGACTTTGTTTATTATATGAATTTGATTACAAAAATGTATTAAACTACTTAATGACTGAATGAATGTTGAATTACTTTCTTGTGAATCAAATTTAAATAAATGGGAGCAAAGAGCAAAATAAGATTTGTTATTACAATATTTTGTACAGGTCATAAAAGTATTATACCTATACTAATATTATAAATAGGTAAAGTTTGTGAGTATGTGGCGTTGTGACTGGGTTGTTGGTCCGAACCGGTGGTAACTTTGACTTTCATTGGTGCCTTCTAAGGGCCTAAATTGAATAAAGGATATTTTGATTTTCACGTTGTGGGGGGTAATCTCAGGAACTACTGGACCGATTTTAAAAATTCTTTCCGTGTTATATGGCTCATTTATCGAGAAAGATTATAAGCTATATATCATCACGATAAGGCCAATAGCAGAGCACCAATGAGACATAATTCAAAAACGGGATTTTTTTCCTAAGCCTTACTACGTAGACTAAGTCGCGGGAAGAGGCTAGTTAGATATATTTAAGCATTAGTGTAAAACGCTTCCTCTTATGACTAGACCCATAACAACAGAATAATTAGACGTGTCACAATATTCTTGTCGTCGCGTTACGGACAGTTTGACGTCGGTTGGATTTAGAAACTGGATACCGATTGCCTGATAAGTAGCTGACATAAAAAAATACTGTGTTAATTAGATATTAAGTTGAATTAAACATTTTAATTTAAGAATTGTAATTGTCGTATTTATTTGAGTCGAATGTAGGGTATCGAGAACTCGTTTTGTTTGTGTGTGGTTGTTCGATTTAAATATCTGGCAATATCTATGAGATTAGTAAGTCTGTATTTCAGTTTCAAGTGGGAAGAAAGAAGAAGTTGACGTTTTTTTTTCTCGAACTGAAAACGCTGTTGACCTGTAGAGGTCTTTACAGCTTCACCTAACTATTGAGGCGAGCGCTGAAAGCACTCAGCCGATTTGGGATGTTTGGGCGACTAACTCAAGGATGCACGGCACACCTCGGCTTGGGCTGTCGCCTGTTTTGTGCAAAAATCGCGACCTATCTGAGCTAACCTAAGCTAAGCTATCTGGATATACGTATATGAGTTATTGAAGCATGCATGTGTACCAAGCATGCGTGCCTCAACAACTCCTATATGTATTTTGTGTCGGATAAATTCCTCTAAACTATATAGGATATTATTTTATTTCTCTGAAAAAGAGAAACAGCGTGTAAGCGTGTAGGCATGCACGTGTATAGGTACTATGTGTAATGTTGTAGCAGTGATGTAAGGTTTTGTGTCACTGTATCGCGCGAGTTCTGGTTGACGGTTAAAGACACGTTCTATATTTTGTAACTAGTTCACACCCGCGACCATATTCTTCTGAAAATAAAGATAAATAAATAATTTATCGGATTATATAGCCATTTAACAAAAAAAAAAATTCAGAGCCCGTTATGCCCGAAAAAGAAGAGTGAAAATTTGGATTTTTTTTTTCGCGTTATTTCCTCAGGTTGCATTAAAGCGTTATGGAACACATTAACTATTGAGTCATCGTTTCAAATCTTCAGTTGGCTTACGACAAATTTTTAACTAGCCAAACGGGTTATATCCTAAACAGAATTAATTATTTTTAAATGATATGTACGTTAACCCCGATTTTGAGTCATCCTTCTCCGCTCTTATTGGACTTAGCGTGATAATATGAATATTACCTATAGCTTGCCTCGATAAATGAGCTATCTAACACTGATAGAATTTTCGGAAAGAGCAAACCGAACCATTACTTCCTGAGACTAGTGCCTTCAAACAAACAAACTTTTCATCTTTATAATGTTAGTATATATATATCTTGTATTGTTATATGTCAATTCTATTTTTATAAACCCTTCTCAGGTACGACATACAAACAAAACTGCTAAACGAATGACACATTGCATATTTTAACAATTATTGTGTCAAATAAAAGTAAACTTTACCATCAAGGAAATTAGGCGGCATTTGAAATATTACTGTGAGTCAAAACGGATTTGATCGACCGTCCTTTTCTGTCGCGAAGTTAATGAAAAGGACGTAATGTACATATGCAGTATGAACCCATGCGTCGTTGCTGGTAAAGAGCACGCGATCTAGAAGACAGAGACAGGAATGGAGAAAAAAAACGCGGCCGGAAACCGAACCCGGAACGGTTCGAAGGCGAATGGTTTTATGAACCGATACGGCGTTCCACACAGCAAAGCTAAGCGATGGAAACTACATTAACAATTGTTTAATGTTCACTAAATGCCTTTCTTATCTTGTCATTTTGATTGGATATAATTAAACAAGTATATTATTTGTATTTTTAGCTTATCAATTAACTTCTGTAAGTGGTAAAGTTACGCTGATGCTATAACTAGCTTCAGCACGAGTGCGTTGGCTCGTCAGGGAAAAGTACCATCTGATCCACAGAAAACCGACGTAACAGTGCTTGAATTGTTGCGTTTCGTTCGGTCAGTGAGAACGCCGGAGGCCCACCTCCCTTCCTCTTCCTTCCCTTTTTTCCTTTTCGGGAGGGGAACACCACCTTCCCCACCAACACAGGCTGGCAACGCATTTGCAACTTCTCTGATGTTGCTGGTGTCTATGGACGGTAGTGATCACTTAACATCACATGACCAACTAGTTCGTTTGCCTCCTATGATATAGAAAAAAAATTAAATCGAATAAAAAAGAATAAAAAAATGTTCAGGCTCAACAATTAAAAAAAAACGTTTTAACTTCAATTAGCCGATTCAACAACACACAACTGAACACAGCAATACACCACACATGATATGGATGGATATGGATGCTCCGCACGAGGATGAACCACCATCAGGTTTTGCCACGCCCTTCACAGCCCGATATGTCAGATCAGGTCGAGACTAGCTCCTCCGACACTTTGGGATATGCTAGCTCCAGTCCACCAAAAACAATCAAATATCTATGACGTTAGCAGAATACAACACGAATTACCACGAACTCTTTGCTCGTACCGTAGTTATTATTTACTATAAACGCGTGGCACATGCGACATCATCCTTGTGAAATAGTTGTTTTGGGCTAACACTAAGCAGCGGATGCTCCCAAAAGAAAAAAAGCAACCAGATTTCGGAACATTCTTCATTGGTGCTCTGCTCCTACTGGTTTTAGCGTGATGATATATAGCCTATAGCCTCTCTTGATAATTGAGCTATCTAACACTGAAAGAATTTTTCAAACTGGACCAGTAGTTTCTGTGATTAACGCGTTCAAAACCAAACAAACAAACCCTCCACTTTTATTCCTTTTTTTTCCGAACTGACTACGCTATTAACCTAGCAAGGTCTTAACAGCTTCACCGGACTACTGCTTTTATTCCAATATTAGTAGAAGTATAGATTACCGTCATCTGAGACGAATACGGCTTATTTTAGAACAATATGGTGGCGTACACGGTTCGTGTTTATTGTTCATAAATCATCTGAAATGTCAATATTACATAGCTAAATCGGGCGTCCCGTAGTTAACCGGTTTTAGTTGCTATAATCTCGCCGGAGATAACATTAGTTCAGTAAGTAATGTAACAGCGTGTCAGTTCGAATGCTATATGATTTATATGTTAGAATATTGAAATTGAAAACTGTTGTATACAGTTTTGTATGTGGAGGAGAAATTTTCAAGCGATCTTGGCTCTGTTCGACGAATCCTCCAACAAAGGGTTGAATTTTTGTGACGAAAATATTCGAGATATTTTTAGAATAGTGTAATTGCATAGTCAATTCGCTTCTTTACTTATCCGGCTGTTAACATGAGAGATCTGATAATATTTGATGAATAAGAATGAATGTAAATATTATATGTATCATAAAACAAGACGCATCTATTTCTAATCCTTATTTTACGAACATGATGCAGAAATCGGTTCCCTGTTTTTTATTTCTTTGTTAAAAGACAAAAGAGTTCAAATCTTATCTCAAGGAAATCGTCACAATTAATCGACTTAACTAATGCATATATTGATCACATAATTAAATATCGTGGGTCAGATTTGAATTTAACATTCAGTTTGTCCCCTTTTTGTATAAAGACTACTAGTATCTAAATGAACAATCAAAAATACTTGTCTGCCTTTAGTATATTAGGTCCCACTTAGAAATACCGTCACTGATGCTAATGTAATTTTGTACACGGAAACTATGTATATGTTATTCTAACAGACAATAACTGTCTGCCTTTTGTATTTTAAGTATAACTCAGAAATAGCCTGACGGATGTTAATGATATTTTGTACGCGGGAAGTATGTAATATTCCTTTATTGGCAGGCAATCAAAATAATCAACTAGTCCCTTAGATTTCGTCCAAATATAAATTAATAAAATTACATTTTTATTTATGATTTCACATAAGATCTTTAAGAAGTTCTTTATAAATGTAGTATATGCCCGTCTGGAATTAACAGGCTATAAAAAAATATCAATGATACATCTTAAGGTCCTAAAGTATGAAGAATTTTACGTTTCGTAAAGTTCATTAAACAAACGCGAGCAAAGTCGCGGGCGCATTTAGTTAATTATGTATTCGTTGAAAAAAAAACAATATCCGTGTAACAAACAAAGGCGACGCATTTTTTGCACAACACACCTCATTATCTGATGCGTGACTAATTATGACATAATGCCATGCGTTTCCTTCTGACTCGTGATTGGCTAATTTAAAATTGGCCGTCCAATGGCGGGCGTGGGCGGGTCGACTCCTGCGCACGTTCTAGCATATATTTGTAACAATGCTCCCAGGATATGAAATGCTTTTTGTTTGTCTTAATAGTACTTAGGTACGTATTTGAGCAGCGGGTAATACTTCCTTCACGAATTATACAGAAAGTTATTTAGACCAATGACATTATAACTGAACAGGTTTAGATACGTCTCTTACACGATATTTTCACAAAACAAATGGCACGTAATGGCAAGTAATATTGTAACGCCACATCGTCTTAGATAAAATATCGAAGTAAGATGGCATATTCTCAATAGCGGTGGTGAAAAAGAAACAGTTATATGTCGCTTACATACGGGCGGATTGACGAGGCAACCGTCAAAAATAAGCTAGCTAGCCAACAAGGCGCTGTTGAAGCGCATATGACGTATATACAACTTTTTTTTGTATATCATATTAAGCAAACGAACACGCGGGTCATCTGATGTTAAGTGATCACCGCCGTCCGTAAACACTAGCAACTCCTGGGGAGTCACAAGTGCGTTGCCAGCCTGTGTTTGGGGGATGTGGTAAGGGGGAGGCGAGGAGGGAGGGGCAAGGGGACGGGAAATGGTCTTCCGTCGCTCTCACTTACCGAACGAAACGCAAAAATGCAAGCACTGTTACTTCACGTCGGTTTTCTGTCAAAGGTTGGTATTACCCCGGACGAGCCGACCCGTTCATGCTGAAATTAGTTATAGCTTCACCGTGGCTCAATCACCTTAATTAACACCTTAGCTTTTTAGTTATCATTCATTTGGATACTTTAAGATTTTAACCAATTTGCGTTGTTTTTAGTCTTTTAAAAACCACAGTTCGAGTGTTTATTCAATAAAGCAGTAATTCTTACTTGTATCCTATAATGCCACTCGTATTATGAAAAAATCTCTTTATACGCCAGACACGAATAATGAAACCGATATATCTAGAAATATGAAATTTTGCCAAAGTAATGCATTTCGAATATTAAACGATTATTAATTACATTAAAACATTAAAAATGTATATTGGAATATTTTTTATTCATAACTAAAATATTACAAACGTTAAAACTTCAATGCCCTCATAACAAAATCGGAAGTTTCGACAACAGCCCTCGAGAAAGAATTGTGAGGTCGGAAAAAAATACCACATAAACTCGTTGGGAGACTCTCGAGCCCCAACACCGTTGGGGTCCGAGAACAATACACTATTTACCGGGAGCCTTTGTCTTGTTTTTGAGAAGCCAAGCACTTTATACAAGTGCTAGCCTCAGGTAGAAAGACTAAGTAGAACGGACCGAGTGCCACCCCACTAGTGTGCGAGTCCGGCTCAACCGAAATCGTCCGGCTTTTATAGAACATATTTGTAATAAATATTTTTTACTTAATAAAAAATAATTACCACGAAAATTACTATTTGTTCATTGGTTTATTTATATAATTAACTTCTTTGATTCGTAAGTTCAAGTAAAGAGATCGATTTTAATTTGGTAATGCGTTCGTTTTATTTATTTCAAACATTCAAAGTGGTCTCATGGTTCTTTTCCGGATACATTTTTATCGGATGTCCGTGTTACACTATGTTGCGGCCACTATAAATAAAGTCTGATACCTACACCTTAGTGACACGCTTAGGTATCTCGCATTACTATATTAAGCGATAAATGTCTAGTGTCCAAACGGGTTAATAACTTATCTGTATCCAAATGGATCGCCACCTCTATAATTATACCGTCACCTGTCATATATGACTCTCTTTTGATTTTGTTTTGAAGTAAGTGAAGGTTACTTCATCTGACAAGAAACTTGCACGCTATTACAATCTCGGTAACTTGCAATAGAATTTATTTTTTTCTATGTTTAGCAATATTTTCGTTACAATGTGGTCACCACCCCGTACTCTGCTAACAAAAAAACTGGACTTCTAACTTCAAAAATATCACTATTCTAAGACTAATTATATTAGCCGGCCATTTGGGGATTTAGTTGGAACGCCTCATATGCATTACTATATTATCTTCTGGCAGAATCGGGTGTAATTGTAGTGCCTCTATATGTAAAACTTGCCCACATTTTGACAAAGAAATCAAATACATAAGTAAAATGTGATTTTCGCTAATCGATTATTTATAGCATATATCTGTTTTAACTTGTATCTTCGTTAGGGTATGGTTATCTGGCTTCCGTAATTATCCGGTTTTTCGGATAACATATCTATACAATTTTTACATTCCGCCGTACAACACTATTCCGGTACACTTTATTTTATTTCAGAAGAGAAAAAACCAGTTCTTTTTCAAATTTTACTCTTGTTTTAGTATTGTACTTTTCTTTTATTTATTTTTTTCTATTAATGGTAGTTATGACGAGTGATGTATTGTTTTAAACTAGGTTTCGCTTGAAGAAATATTGTCGGGAATAAATATTACTTATAGTGCTTTGAAATTACTTCATTTGTTTTAATTTCAGACCAAATTATATAGATACTTAATATCTACTTATAAATGGCCTATGATAAAACACATTTCAATATCTTTTTCTCATCATTTCTCAACCGATACTCTTAATTTTTTTTTTCATTACATATATATTGAAGAGACTTAGTGCTTTATCAATAAAATAAACTTGGGAATAGTTTTTCATAACTATCGAGGAATAGACACCTTTATTTATGTGTCTCTAATCGGAATTCTTCACGTTCCTTATGTCTACAGTGTACAATATTTGTGAAATATTGGTCCTTCGAGCCGGCTATATGGACATTCATGGAGAGATTCAAGCATAATAAACTGATACATTTTCTAAGGTTACTGGCAACGCCTTGATCGTCTTTGCTAATGCTATCTTTAGATCTGTGGTACTGACGGCTTTATTAAGCCCCGCCATTGTCTCTCTCATTATGGTAAACGAATTGTGTACGGATATCCAAATGCAACGGGCTTATTATTGGCGATCTGCATACAATCACACATTTGCATAATATCTCAATTCTGTTCTTATGCATCGCTTTGATTTGAATAGTCGTGATATATTTCACGCATCGTGGTTTTGGCTGCGACACACTGGCGTTTAGTTCAGCCAGCATAGTTCCGTGTAAGAGGTATGAATATATTACATACTAGCTAATAATCGCGGACTTTTCTATAGGTTTTCTCATTATTACTACTTAGATCCTTCAGTAAAATATAAACTTTTACTTACTACTAGTAATATATTCCCAAAAGTCTAGAACATTCCGCGAGGTAAGTCTTGCATTAACTTGAATACAACATTCTAATTAGTTAATTATTTTTTAAATGATACGTATTATGGTATGAAAAGTTGTTGATTTTACTACACAAAAGTACCCGCTCGCAGTTGTTCGCGTTATTTTTAACATAAGGTATACTCGTATTAACAATGTAAGCATTGTTATTAATGGAGAACACAGGTTTCATTTTTCAAATCCTTTTGATGTCCAGAAACACAGATACTTGTTTAGAATTAACCGTCTCTGTGAAACTTTTTTTTTTACAAACCAGGACTTTTACTTTTTTCAAAATCGCTATAAAATGTTTTCCTTTACCCCAATAACGGAGCACCATACTTCCTAATGACATAAAAATAGTGAAGTATAATGTATTTACTATATTATAAAAGAAATTTATAATCAAAAGAACACTAAAATTAAGTTATATATAGGTATAGGTACAAGATAAATCTCTTTAAGTCAAAAACCCGAAAAAATATTTTGTTCCCATTCCTTCAAGCTCACCAATAAAGCACATATCCATTGATCTAAAATTCAAACCCTCTATAAGCCAAAATAATCACACTTTTTGGTACATATTTTCCCTTCTGAACTCTATAATATAAACTGGACCTCTGAATCTCGAATATAGCAATGTTTTATTACAAATTACTTACTTGATCATTTGAAATTAAGCCATTAATGTGGGCTCAAAATTAGTAAGAATCGATCTTAGCATTTACATGTCGAATACTTCCTTATCCTTTATGAATCAGAGACTCTATAAACTCTAATTTTTGGGCCTCTTCGTTGAAATTCGACTTACAAAGGTTCTACTGTATTTATTAAGACTGATATACACATGCTATTTCCATCTTTATTGACTAACTTTCTTACAACGATATTTCTGAGGATCATAAAATCAGATACACCAGAAAATATCAAGTTTTATTCATTTATGTTATGAATAATGTATATACAACTCTATCCCTACATATCTTACACGGCAAACATCCTTCTGTCTGTCCATATGGTATGGATAATTCTAAATATACTAAACCTATTCATGTACTCGTTTTTTAAGATGATTTCTCTAGCTAGGTTTTAGGTATATATTTTAATATAGTATGTGATAATTGGAACAAGTTATGATGTCAGGAATTAATTAAGTCGACATAAAATAATTAGCGGAGCCTTTATACTATTGAATATTAACCAATATTTTTTTTAGGATATATATTACTTTTAATAATTTTCAGTACAATAATGTAGTGATCGCTTTTTGGTCACAGAATTTAAAATATTCAACAGCTTTATATATATTGAGATACATATTAAATTCATTTATTGCATACAATTTGATCTCATTGTTTACATAATTAATAGTGTACACAAAAGACCCTAAAAGAAGGTTTATTAAAAATACCTTAGATAACTGAGTAGTTATGTGAATTTTGTATTATTAATATTATTATATGGTATAACACACTGGCAGCTAATTAGCTGTTGCATGTGTATCAAATAATTTGGAAATATCTTCCTTGTCCAGACTGTTCTTAAAAGAACTTATGGCTGGAGGCATCACCACTTTCTCTGATAGTTTATTCCATGCTGCAACCACTCTGTTAGGCAAGAAGTGATTGGGTTTCTTTTCGTTTAGGTTTCACATAGTTTTAAGGGATGACCTCGTAGATGCTTATTGTCATTCAGCTTGTAAATCTCTATAAGGCTAGGCACATCGTAATAATCAGTGAGGATTTTGTAAGTTTCGATTAACCTGCCTCTTTGTCTACGCAGTTCTAGTGTGATTAAGCCAAGGCTTTTGAGACGCTGTTTATAGGGTAAGTTACGTATTGCATACATATTGGAATCGTGGATTCTTTTAATTTTGTTACAAAGAAGAAAATAATTCGATTTTACATCAAATTTTAATTAATTGTAATGAAATCTGGTCTAGAAATAGCCTGGTGCGTCGAGAATGACACAGACTGCTTTCCAACATAATTATATACCAATAAAAATATATCCTTCAGTATGCCATTGCACACTCAATTCAACAGTATATCAGCGTCGAATGACACGCTTATTCGAAACAATCGATACGGATTTATTGAGTTATAAATAAAACCATTTCTTATAATAAACCACATGATGATTTTAGAATAGTAAGAGAGAGAATCAGTTGTATTTCCTTGTTGAAAGGAATTCATGTATAGTTTTTAATTATTTTCATATATGCTAATATTATAAAGAGGTTTTTTTCCTCGATCTGACTACGCTGTTGACCTAACAAGATCTTAACAGATTCACCGAACTACGAAATAAATAGGTAAAGTTTGTGAGTTTGTGACGTTGTAAGGGGTAATCTCAGGAACTACTGATCCGATTTGAACATTCTTTTCACTGTTATATAGCTCACTTATCGAGGAACGTTATATGCTATGTCATCATGCTAAGATTAATACGAGCGGAGCACCAATGAAGAATGTTACAGAATAAGGGATTTTTCCTTTTGAGAGCTTCCGCTGCGTGTTAGTTAGCCCAAAATAACTATTCCACGCGAACAAAGTCGCGGGCAGAGGCTAGTTACTGATAAAATAAATTGTATATTTTCAATGACTCTGTGCCTTTATCGGAATGATCTTTGAGGTTAACTTTAGCGCGATAAATAGTCGAAACTTTTTTTCGCAGATATGGGAGTAGCAAGGTAACATCTGTTTTTATTTACTTCAGAAGTATCTACACTCGAACGAAGTCAGGGGGGTATTTTGTCAAAATGATTACTTGACCCTAATCAATCTCAATAAAGCTTATGAAATAAATCAAAGAGATTTCGTGACTCCAATATAAATTTCAAATTAAATTAGTAATTTCGGCGTTTCTATTTGTAACGTTGCCCTTATAAGCCTGCGGTCTAATTTTGATTCGTTCTTAATCTAACGAGATTGATTAAACCGACCCAACAGTTATTAAGTGCGATAATGTACGATGTTATGTTCACAAGAAACTTCGAAACTTTCTGATCAAATAGTTATTAGTGCTAAAGTTCACGTAATTATAATCTCTTAGAGATGCTCCAGTAGCCTTTATATGAAACCCGATTAGGCCTCCCACGGTAGCGGCTCAAGCCTAGGTTCGATCCCTCGGTAGGGAGCCCTTGAGTGCGTTGCTTGCGCGATACGGTGACACACAAATATACATCACTGCTACATAACTACACGATCACCCCCACACACGTGCACGCCTACACGCTTACACATGAAAGTGGAAGGGTTTACTTTTTGTTCCCTAATCGAACTGCAAAACTCTCAATGTTCCGATAATAAATATATGGAAGAGTTGTTGAGGCGTGTATGCTTGGTACACATATATGTTTCAACAACTCATACATATATGAATAGTTAGCTAGGTTAGCTAAGATAGGTCGCGATTTTGCATGCAACAGGCAACATTGACCCAGCAAGGTCTTAACAGCTTCACCGGACTACTAAGGCAAGCGTTTAAGGCACTCAGCCGATTTTATTTTGGTAACCAGCTCAAGGGTGCACGGCACACCTCGGCTTGGCTGTTGCCTGTTACATGCAAAATCGCGACCTATCTTAGCTAACCTAGCTAACTATTCATATATGTATGGGTTGTTGAAACGTATATGTGTACCAAGCATATTCGCCTCAACAACTCCTCCATGTATTTTTATCGGAAAAATGGAGAGTTTTTTCAGTTTGATAAGGGGAAAAAAGTAAAACCTTCCACTTTCATGTGTAAGCGTGTAGGCGTGTACGTGTGTGGGGGTGATCGTGTAGTGTTGTAGCAGTGATGTATATTTGTGTGTCACCGTATCGCGCAAGCAACGCACTTAAGGGCTTCCTACCGAGGGATCGAACCTAGGCTTGAGCCGCTGCCGTGGGAGGCCTAATCGGGTGTGAAAAATTTTACGTAGATTCGACATATCTCACGGGTACAATATTTACAGAATGAATTCTAGATATATCCTTTTCTGATCCCCTGACAGCGTGTATGCAAAATGTCATAATGATGGGTTGAGAAATAAGGCGTAAAAATGTAACAAACAAACTCACCTTTCCATTTATATTGTTAGTATATACGCAGTATCTTTGTAATCAACAGTTTTTAGTTGAAAAAATATATTTTATGGTAACGCTTTCTTTAACGCTTCTCTTGCTAGCTAATAACCCTTAAGTTGAAAATCTCTCGTCACGTAGCTTACCTACAGACGTGTTCTGGCAGCTACACTCGAGTCATTCCTCTTCCAGCTTCAGCTTCCTGCTATCTCTAGTCATACAGTAATTTAATACCAGATGAAATCACGATTAAATTCTAAACATTATTATAGAAAGAGTGTCGTCAATTTCTTAAGTTTTAACATAAACGTGAATAAGACTTTAACTCTACTAAAACTTCATATTTCGAAGGATCTGGTTTATGTCTTACTCACACATATAACATAATCGGTTTTTATGTCCAAACACAGACCTCCAGTTCGCAGATTAACGCGCCCGGTAAATTTTAACACCTTATGTTTTTATTAAGTATCGTGGACTTCTTTCGCGATAGAAAGCAATGGAATCTGCGCTTGTCAGATAAAATGTATACATATAACAACAATGTAAATTTAACGTGACTGTACTTTTTCGATTTTCATGAAAAAAAGGTGTTTAGGAATATGTAACATTTCAATAAGTATTTAGATATATTTTTTTTTATATCATAGGAGGCAAACGAACAGATGGGTCACTTGTTGTTAAGTGATCACCACCGTCCATAGATACTTGCAACACCAGAGGAGTCGCAAGTGCGTTGCCAACCTATATTTGGGAGGAGGGACAGGAAGGGAATGAGGAAGGGGAAGGGGAGGGTAGGTGGGTGTCCGGGTCTTTCACTGACCGAACGAAACGCAACAATGAAAGCACTGTTACTTCACATCAGTTTTCTGTGAGAGGGTGGTGCTTCCCCGGACGAGCCGACCCATTCGTGCTGAAAACAATAATACCTTCAGCTTGGCTCTACCACTACCAGATATGTTTGTGTGTATGTCTGTCTATAGCTATAACTGCTAAAGAACTGGGTTCACAATAAAATCTCGCAAGAAAATCATAAAGCATTTTCTTGAGAGTAACTTAGTCTTTTTTTTCATTAAAACTCTCACTCTACACCTCAACACTCTATTAAAAGTTATTGTAATTTTAATGACGACGCGGCGTAAGTACGAAAGAAAATTAGATAACTACATGGATTTAATACATTCAGATGTCTTTATTAATCACTGTTTTTACATAAGGAACGCGGGCGAAGTCGCAAGCATAGCTAGTCTAAATTATAATTCGTAATTTTTTTCACATGTTTCACATTCTGTTTTATTCAAAGTATTTTACGTCAAAAATACAATCGCTAAGGCTATGAAGGTACTTAATCAGTGCCTTACGTCTTCAAGGCGCCACCTACGACGCGTTCACTCATCTGTGTTCTATTGGATGCTGTTCTAATTAGACACTTATCTAAGTAGGAAGTATCGTTTTCAAAAGCACAAAGGATCGTGAGAATGCTTTACGTAAATATTTAAAATAAAAATTAACGGCACAACGAAAAGAATGGAAAGCTTATTCCACAATTATTACGAACACACTAAAGATAATAGTAGGCGGAAATGAACAGTTTTATCGTCCAATCACTACCTTTCTATATTTTGTCTACAAATTAAACAATCAAACGATTTTATCACTGTTTCATTGTTATTCATTTTTTAGAACAAGCAGTGGAAGTTACATTAATTCTTGAATATAATAATAAAATTAAAAATAAGTGTATGCGTTTTAACGAGACATCAGTTACACTATAGTTATTTTAATATAACTGTATAGCAGTGAAATTATATTTTTTATCCCGTTATTTCACCTTACTTAATGAAAATTAGCTATCTTTAAAAAAAAAATACATTTAACTTAATGACATTTTTCCAGCTACACCCAATGTACAGTGCGACTGTTTAGTGATCAGCAATATTTTTAGAGGGTAATGATTACTCGATTCTCGTTTTAAATCAATTAAAAAAATAGGTGCGTAAAATTTACCTAATTATCTCGAGACTCGTAAAATTGATATACACTCAACATCAGGTGATTTAAGCAAAAATGAACTGCTATAGTAATAAGGAAAGCAATACCTCACTCAATAGCTCAATAGCAGTCCCTCACTTTGACCCGCGCCCCGCTTACCTTTATTCGACCGTGCGGCGTTTCGACGATAAGTAGTTACTTAATCAACCTTGAATAGCGCCCCTTTAATGTTGTTCATTTTTTTACGTTTAAAAGTATTGTTCCCTTATTCTTAAAAGTTTTAGAACAAACTTTAATACTAAGGTTCTCCTTATTGTTGATTAGTATTTGTTTTGATTTTATTGCGTTATATGTTAAATATGACTATGAAGTACCAAAGGATTGAAGGGTGTTAACTTTAAACAGTCATTTGATATATAATTAATGAATGGATACTATTTGTGTCCTATACGCTTAAATTTGTGGGACTCACATGCCGGTGTACATGTGTATCGCAGGAATTCTCAGATGTACGAATAGCTAGCTTAGTTTAGATAGATTCGCGAAGTTGCATCCAGGGCAACAGCGTCAGGCCAATAGCGTAGTCAGATCGAAAAAAAAACTTTATTGCAGTTTTTACTGCGTACCTTGGCAAGCTTAATGCTATAAGGCATTTTCTTCCAGCTAATTAGCTGTATTTTTATTAAAAATTTAAAAATACCAGATTAGGCCCCCCTCGGCAACGGCTCAAGCCCAGGTCCGTTTCCTCGTCGCCCTGGAGCCCTTGAGTGCGCTGCTCGCGCGATACTGTTACACAAAATCTTACATGACTGCAACAACATTACACATATCACCTCCACACACGTGCACGCATACACGCTCACACGTGAAAGTAGAAGGGTTTTGTTTCTTTCCCTTACCGAACCGAAATAGTTTAGAAAATTATCTGATACGAAATATATATAAGAGTTGTTGAGGTATGTATGCTTCGTACTCTTATATGTTTCAACAACTCATATTTTTATGAATAGTTTAGGTCAGTTCAGATAGGTTGCGAATTGCACGTATCAGGCAACAGCTCAAGCCGAGGTGTGCCGTGCACCCTTGAGCTAGTTGTCAAATAAATCGGTTGAATGCTCTAAGCGCTCGTCTTAGTAGTCCGATGAAGCTGTTAAGATCTTGCTGGGCCAATAGCGTAGTCAGTTCGTCAGTTCGAGAAAAAAAAGAAAAACGTTATTAAAAATTAAGGTTTATTGTAGGTAGTGCAAATATAAAAGAAAAAATATTAAAAAAGTCTTAAAAATAAATAATAAAATGAACTTATATTAAAACTAATATTAAATGCCAAAAATAGACCTAAATGATTTAGACAATATGACGTCAAACATTATACCCACGCCAAGCTGGGCTGGGTAGTTAGTAATATATAAAAGAAATTCCAAGAGACTTCTCGGAGCATTAACTGGGCTACAATTTCATTATTTTTCGTTTCTTATGTAAAAAAAAAACCAGTTATGCGCGAACAGAATAGGCTCATGCCTAATTTAGAGGTTATATATAACGTTCATGAAAAATATTACATATCTTCTATTAAAAAACCTTTTTTAGTATCAAATTTTTACGTAACCTTATGAAGCTTGTATTACTTTATTTAAGATATATTTTAATTATATTTAAAACTAGCTTTTGCCTTTTTTTCTTGAACTGACTACGCTATTCACCTAGCAAGGTCTTAACAGCTTCACCGGACTACGTAGCTGCTGCCAACAACTTCGATTGCGTTGCTTATTATTCCAATAATATATCTACTGGACACAGGAAAAAACTTTTCAATAATTTATTTATAAAATTTATTGTTAACAATTTTGTTAAATGAATATGTCCTTTTTTTTAAGTAAGGACTGAGTGGTGTAAGACGTAAAACTTATGACAACAATAAACCTGTCATTTTATTTATACGAGTGCTCGTCCAGTGGTCTAAATCAAAATCAGAAATACTTTATTCAGTTTAGGCCCTAATAAGGTACTTATGAACTTCAAAAACTACCACCGGTTCGGAAACAACCTAGCCATCGAGAAGAACCGGCAAGAAACTCGATCTGGTTTATCTTTTTAATATATATAATATTTAGACTATATTACATACATGACAGAAACGTTTTTAATAAATACACAGAGATGAGTCAATTTCAGACATCACTATCGTTCACATACTGATCCACTCTATAATAGCCTTTTGAGACCAAAACCCGCTTGACATGGTACTTAAATTTACAATCCGGCAAATCGGTGATATCCTTTGGAACTTTGTTATAGAACCGTACACTATATCCCAAAAAACTATTACTCGTTTTACTAAGTCTAAAACATGGGATAACTAGTTTGTCACGTTTCCTAGTACTTAGACTATGCCGGCCTTTTACGAAATCCAGTTTATCAAGGTTCTTTCGGGCATACATTCAATTACCAAGAATGTATTGGGAAGGCAGAGTTAAAATACCAAATTCCTTGAACTTAGTCTTTAAGGATTCAAGAGGTCCCATATTGTAAATTGCTCTAACTGCCCGTTTTTGTAATAAAAATATAGTGTCTACCTCAGCTGCTGCCCCCCACAACAAAATGCCATAAGACATTAAGCTATGGAAGTAGGCGAAGTAGCCTAACCTAGCAGTGGCAATATAAGTTAGCTGGCAAATTTTACGTACTTCAAATGCAGCAAAACTTATTTTGCTTGCCAATTGTTTAATTTGAGGACCCCATTGTAATTTTAAATCCAGTGTGATACCCAAGAATACAGTACTAACTCTACAAAATTCCCTTCAATCCTGATGGTTCTATCAACTCGTGGAACATAAGGCAAAACAAATCTTATACATTTTGTTTTGCCTGTATTTAATACTAAGTTATTTAATGCAAACCAATGAGAAATTTCATTTAGAGTATTATTTACATGCCTGACCTTTGAATCTGTTCTTTTCACTTTAAATATAATTGAAGTATCGTCTGCAAAAAGCACCATGTCAGCACAGTTATTGACCATTAGCGGCAGATCATTTATGTAAATTAAGAACAAGAACGGCCCCAGTATAGAGCCCTGAGGGACGCCAATTCGCACAAAGGATCCTGCAGAGGTTACCCCTTGTATGCTAACTTTCTGACAACAATCTTTTAAATAAGAGATTAGAAGGTCGAGAGAAGTTCCAGAAATACCACAATGTTTTAATTTTAGAATAAGCGTACTATGGTCAACGCAATCAAAGGCCTTAGACAGATCGCAGAACACACCAACTGCATCATGCGAATCCTCCCACTCACTCAATATATAGCTTAGAATTTCAACAATAAAGGAAAAAAACTTGTTCCAATATTTTTGAAAGATATATTGATAACACAAAAAGGTCGTCAAAAGCAACAAAACAAAAAAAAATGAAGAAAATCGGCTGACAAACAGAGATGTGTTCTTAACCGTTTCTTTACTGCCAATTTACATGTAAATAATATAGAACCTAGACCAATAAAACGTATCACATGTAAAATTCATTAAAACATTATATTGGGGTTATTAGAACTTTTATCGACGCGAAATAGCTTCAGACACCGCGTTTTGTCGACAAGCGCAACATCGAATTCGGTATCCGGTTACTCGATGCTCGATAATTAGTCGCGCGGCACTAATCGTTAGTGACGTATTATGAGATTGATTGGCATTTGTCGACATTGTTGCCGACGGTGTGTAGATAATGATGTGTGATTTGGTAACGTGTTTTATCAACACAAAAAATAGTGTTGGACTTAACACGATTTTTTGTGATTTTAGAATATGATAACGTTAGTTCGGATTAACTTTCGGTTAACCGTTAACTTTTCGTGAAGTTACGATAATTTATGTAACATTGTGGGAGTGTATTAATTATTTAACATTGTTTTTAAGATCGTATCGTGTTCTTACCCTTATCCTATCTAAGTTGGGTCGGCACAAAATGTTTTCTTCTTCCGCTCTCCCCTCTCAGATGTCATCCCAGTACCTCATCTTTTAAACCCAATTTTTCACAAAATCCATCCATACCTTTTTCGGTCTTCCTCTACTCCTATATCTGTCCAATTTTATACTCAAGTTATTCCTAGTTAATTATACTTTTGGTACCATGTAAAGTTAGCCCCATTTAATATATATAAACATAAAAACCAATCGCCAATTGTAGGTATGTAAGCGAATAACTATAAAACGGCTATTTGATTTATTTCTTGTTGTGTTTGTAGTTACTTACAGCAATGTGAAAATTATAGGTAAAACAATCTCCATACAAAAAGTCAGTAAGTAACTCAGTAGAAAAATCTTCAAAAATATTCACATAATTGACAAATTGGCATTTAATTGTTCAGTTACTATTTTTATTTATTACATGCATTATACTGTAAAAGGAAGGTTTGGTGGCATTTCCCTCGCTAATTCACTCATGCGAAGCCGGGTCGGACAGCTAGTATGTTATAATTTACTAACTGTAAAAAGTTATGATTGGTCATAGATAATATATATATACGCGTCGACTTGAGAACCTCTTCCGTATTTTTTTGTCGGTTAACAAATGACACGAAAACGCACACATACGTAAATGAATACTGTAACGCCAAACTGTCTTCGATAAAATGTGGAAGTAAGATGGTATAATCTCAACATCGTTGGTGAAAAATACATAGTTATATGTTGCTTAGATACGGACGGATTTACGGGGACAAAAATAAGCTAGCTAGCTAAATTTAAACAGGACATTGTCGTAACGCTTATAACGTATGTACAGCTATGTAAGTATAAAATCGTTGATTGGTAGTCCGATGAAGCTGTTAAGACCTTGATGGGTCAATAGCGTAGTCATTTCGAGAAAAAAAAAACAAAAAAAAAAATATATATATATATATAAAATCATTGACAAAGACCCTGAGTATATCGAAGAAAAATGTTATTTCGTTATCTCCCCAGTTGAACGCAATCAATAGATTAAATCAAATTATTATTTATATAAAAAGGTTCGGAGGTTTTCGTCCGTCCGTATTAACTTGATTTATCTATTACTTTTATCGACAGACGACAGAAAGTTACCGAAACACGCAACCTGAGCCGTATATTAGTTATGAAAAATCAATGGATTCCGTTAGTTTATCTCGATTCTTTTGTACCGATATATTTTGTATCCGTGTACACCGGGATAAGAGTAGTTTTTATCTTTATAAAACGAGATAACAGATAAGAGGTAGGCATAACGTTGTACTGATATACCTGGAATATACATTAAAATATAATCACTGTGAACTGGTCTGAGCGAAATATTATGTGCTCATAAATGTGAACTTTACTACTACTAGCCTATCTGGAATAAAGCGATAATATTTAAAAACAATATAAAAAGCGCCATATTTTAAACAAATTTATAAATTTAAAACACCTCTTCGGACAACATACTTAAGGTCAAAAATTGAGCCGTCACTGGACGCCTGGTAGATGTGAAACATGGAAATTGATCGAATCGAACGAATATCAAATTACAGTATAGGTATGCGAGTTATTGTGAGGATATTGCGCTCAGTCGCTTGCGCATGGCATCGCGTTGCCACGTCTCAATACTCGCCACGCCAAGAATCGGGTTTACCCGCGCCTATAGACGTATACGCGTTAGAATTTATACTTCTTTGGCGTAACAAGATAAAAACCTTTTTAAAAATTTTACCTTTCGCCTTATTCTACGTTTGTAGAAAAAACGTCACTAACAATAGAAAAAAAGGTATTTAATACATTGTAAGTTTGAATACAAAGATCTAATACAAAGAAACAAAATGTTGACTATAGCTAACTTCAGGGTGTCGGTTTTTGTGACGGTGTGCGCGTGCATCGTAAAAATTTACTTTCATCATTTTTCCCTAACACGTAGAACTAAAAAAATGTTATATATTCAAAGTTAGATAAAATAAACATAATTCATTATGGTGATAAATAACCACATAAATATTACTATGTTTGTATTACAAATACAAGAAAATGGCTAATATCTAAAACAAAGTAACAACTTAAACTGTACTTCGTAATCGACTCATACGCAATTTTTATGAATTAATCAATTTATGAGTCGATTTATTGCGATATCTATTTAATACTAGGAATTGTCTGCAACTTTGTTCGCGTTATTAAATACCTAGTGATAAATTACGATAAAATAGACAATATAAAAAAACAACATAAAAAAGAATACACGATCGGTCAAACAGTTCACTAATTTATATATAGATATGTGTATATACATTATTTAGATATTATAGCTAATCACAGGAGGCAAAAAACTTTAGATTAGTAAAGAAACAAAATGTGTAAAGCAGTTCGCGTGCATTAGATCCATGGACAATAAATCATTCCATTTATCAGGTTATCTATACTAATATTCCTCTTTTTCTTGTTTTGACTCCGCAGAAACACTTGCCAGTGTCAATGTTTTGGTTCAATGGACGTTATGTATAGTACAATAATATTACAAGCGTCGTGTGACCATTTCAATATTCTAACAAGATGGTGGATCCCTTGTTAGAACCTTCCAGGGAGTTTTTCTGGCATCTCAGAATTTCATGCTCCGTGATATTATTTTTCATTCACTTCACTTATGCACAATAAACTAATAAATTTTGTAAAACACCACCAAATTTACGAAATATAGAGTCAAATAACACAAGATTTATGAATAAAATATAAAATTCACTACATGACAGCCTAAAATCCCGCCAAAAAACTCTTATACAAATATTATAAAGATGTAAAGTTTGTGATGTTCTAGAGGGTAATCTCAGGAACTACCGGTCAGATTTAACAAATTATTTCAGTGTTATATAGTTCATGTATCGAAGAAGACTATAGGCTATATATCATTATGTCAAGACGAATAGGAGTAGAGCACTCATGAAAAATGTTTTAAAATCGTTTTTTTTTGCCTCTTGATAGCTTCCGCTGCGTGTTAGCGTTAGCCCAAAGTAAATATTTCACGCGGACGAGGTCGCGGGCAGAGGCTAGTATTATATATACTACAATGTTAGGTATATTGTTTTACATCAATGACGAATTAAATGTTTATGATGCCTTGACAGTAACTAATCGTAACAAAATAATGTCCTCGCGAGCGTGTACAACACCTCTCCGTAGAATGAATGTAATTTTTTACAAGGCACTGGCCAGTTCGCGGTGATTTGACATTATATTAGTCGTTGTTCAGACAAGGTTAAATAGGCAGTGGGTGGTCGGCTCGACTGTCTGGTGTCGTCTGCGTATGTCGTGCTTTTATGTCCTCGGCTTTATGTCCAAGAGGCAAGCTGACAACTAACTGCAAATTTTAGAGAAATAAAAAACATTTGTTAGTAATTTCATTGTTATATAATTATACGTTATATTATTAATTATATATTTATTCTTCAATGTATGACTACTTTATTGCACTTTTTATTTCGTACACTGGTGAGCTTATTGCCAGATGGTATGTTCTTTTATATCACCGGCGCCACCGTGAAAAAAAAAAAACCTTTTTTTTTGTATGTAAAATATAAATAACTAGCATTTGTTCCTGGCTTCGTTTTAGTTAACGTACATTATTTAACGTATATTATTTCCCTCGAGAGTGGCAC
Organism: Antheraea mylitta; assembly: GCA_014332785.1. Lineage (NCBI taxonomy): Eukaryota > Metazoa > Arthropoda > Insecta > Lepidoptera > Saturniidae > Antheraea > Antheraea mylitta. The sequence goes on from JACEII010000090.1 coordinate 1,022,831, forward strand.
TTTTTTTGTGTATGATAGGTCCTCTTTGTCCTCCTCTTACTCCTGAGAGCGTATAAAACTTCATGATGATCGTTGAAAAAAAAGGAACATCTTTCAGGCACAGTACACTTAACACCAAGTATGGAAACTCCCTATAAACGCTCGCACCGGCACACTCAACAGTCATGCGCATTGACACGACTCCCAAGCGGTTTACGCGGTGCTGTCCATAGAATTCCTTTTAAAACCTCTCGTCGATGCGCGTGTTTTTATGAGTGTGCCGTTTTCGAGCGTTTGTTTGTAGTTTCCGTACTGTCTCTCATATATATAAATATATATATATTTTGCCTATGCCTGATGTTAAGCATAGTACAATCCAAAAACATCGGCAACCACCGAGAGACAGATTATCCATCGCTGGTCGCCGCTGTCATGCCGGCCATAATGACGAAAGTCACCCGGTACTGGATATGCACAGGCTGATCCCGAAACCCGACGCGCAGAAGGGAGTCACTATGACGAGCTTTTTCGCCATATGCATGGTGGTTGTGACCCAGTCGGGCTGTAAAACCCTATCACCCCGCTTTCGCCATTGCCTCGTTCGTTATTCAGCAGGGTGCACCACGTGCAGGTGAGGTTGGCTTGGGTGTCTCAAGTCTTAAGATGTTTTACACCCCCTATACTGTTGTTCAGGTGTGACAGCGGAACGAACAAACTCACATTCCATATATAATATTAGTAAAGATAGATGTATACACGTTTAATTATGTATTAATGAGAACCTTCATATAAAGTGCCATACTATTCCATCAATAAATAATAAATATGAACTACAATTGCTTTTCACGCCTGTCTGTGTGTTCTTCTAAACGATTTAATTCATTTTTATACGATTTCCACTACAGCTTAGAGTATTTATTACGAAAGGTTTGTATATATGACAGGTTTACCATATATTTCAAAAAGAAGAGACAAGTCAATATATAAGAGCACGGTATGCAAATATTTATCGGACGCTTATATTACGAATCTTGGCTAAACTTTGCGGGATACATTGAAATTATATACTATGAGATTATATATCATAGGGACGCTTATAGTAGAGTATTTGTGTATGGTGTTTTTACATTGGCCATAATTATAGTTACACAAATTAAAAAAATATAGAAATGAAAGCGGAGTCTTAAGTGATCGCTAGTGTTTGACATTTTTTTTTATTAACACTAATTTAATATAGGCTGACGTAATAATTAATTCCAGTAGTCAAATCGAATCGTTCATCCAACCTTGCAATACAATAATTTCATTGGCGTAATTAAGCTTATACAACGATAGTACAGCCCGGCGTGTTTTAAGTACAAGTTGTTCCAATTCTATTTTTTACAATAATCAAGTGATTTTGAAGAGTAGGTGGTAGAGCCACGTTGAAGCTATAACTGGTTTCAGCATGAATGGGTCGGCTCGTCCGGAGTAGTACCACCCGCTCACAGAAAACCGACGTGAAGTAACAGTGCTTGCATTATTGCGTTTCCTTCGGTCAGTGAGAATGCCGGAGGCCCACCTCGCCCTTCCCCTTACTTGTTCTCTCCCTTCCCCCAATTTCCATTCCTCCTCTAAACACAGGCTGGCAACGCACTTTCAACTGCTCTGGTGCTGCTGGTGTCTATGGACGGCAGTGTTCACTTAACATCAGGTGAACCGCCTGTCCGTTTGCCTCCTATATGATATAAAAAAAGATTAAAAATGCCTGTTAGATTTTACCGTCATTTTGACCATAGAGCATTACCCACATCTGCTTCAATAATCACAATATTCCTTAGGTACCATGTCTAATGCATTTATAATAACTACCGTGTCTTTTTATTGTAATTTAAAGGGATCGGGGATGGCACGGTTTTGATATATCCTTTAGCAATATTGTGGATACGCTCAGTATTGTTTGCAAAAAATATTTTATAATTTAATTATCAATTTATGATTACTTGAAACGTGATATTTGTTATATAAAAGTTAGAGCTAAATTCCTTATAACGACATGTTTCCATAACAACAATAACAATATTTTAATCTATACACATAATAAGAATGTCAATCTTATGTGTCCGTACTTTTTCGATTATCGTGATTTTTTTTGCATGTGTCTAAGAATAAGTAATAGAATAAATTTCAATCATTTTTATAAATGTATGTCTGTTTGTATGAACATGCACCACTGCTAAAGTACTAGGTTCACAAACCTATCTAGAAAATTATAAAGCATATCCTCGAGAGTAACATAGTCTTTGTTTCATCAAAAGTTATTGTATTTTAAATGACGGCTCGAGTTAATTACGGGAAAAGAGTAGTAGTAATCTATACTGATCTTGTAAAGCTGGAGTGTTTGTTTATTGAACAGGTTAATCTCAGGAAATACTTTTGAAACACTACTATTACTACACTACTATTTGAAACATTCTTTCAGTGTTAGTGACTCGTTTATCAAAGAAGCCTATAGGCTATATACCATCATGCAAGACCAATAGGAACAAGCAATAATGAAAAATGTTTCAAAATCAGGTTTTGTTCCTTTTGAGAGCTCCTACTGCATATTAACGTTAGCCAAAAGTAACTATTCCACGCGGACGAACTCGCAAGCAGAGGCTAGTACTAACACTATAAATGTGTTTGTTACGCTTTCACATCTTAATTACTCAACCAATAATCATAAAATTGTTCATGCATATTATCATAGATATTTGATCCTGAAAATAAAATTGTTCTCTATACATTAACGCGAGTGAAAACGCAAGCAAAAACGAGTACGTCAATAGTTTTATCTTATAAGAAATGAAACAATTAACATTAACAGATCTCGTAGGCAATAAGCTACAGTTGAGTTGTAGATTCGATCGCGGGGATCGGCTGGATATGACCGAGTATTGTGTGATTTGCATAATTGTTATTTCTGTATCTGAGTGTTAACCGTTAACCTGCCTACATATGAGATATCTAATTACTATGATATGTGCTATCTTGATTTTGCTATTAAATGGGCATGCTCGAAATTGTGTTTTGGGAGTTATAGTATTATTTTCTCTTATAATTTGGTAATTTTAATATTCACTAAGCATTGTTGACGAACAGTAACTCATAAATTGAATTCATTTTTCATACTTTTAAAGCTATTCGTTACAAAATTCGTTAAATAATTGTAATTGTAAGATAAATAAAAATGTACGTTTATACAGTATATGACATCGATAAACTCCAATACTGTTTAAAACACCATCGTAAAGATACCTAAGTGTTTTTTTCTTATATGGAACTTTTTTATACCATACATTTCACTATAACTCGCCAGTACAAGATCCTAGACTGTTTTTATTCTTCATTGTAATTTAACCGGGTGAAGTCACGGGTACTGTATATTTCATCCAATAAAAATTACTAGTTTACATTGTATATTAGCTTCGTATTATATAAAATAGACTATAAAAATAAAACCTTATCCATATTATACTAACGGTTATTAAAAACAGCTATACACTCAAAGAGCTATAACGAAAGTACTTCGACCGCAAAATATGATATTGTACTTTGGAGTTTTAATAATACAAGGCGTTTTTATGTTAGAAATAAAATCGTATTACGGTTTTGGATATAATAGACTTAATAATCTTAAACTACTTTTACGGGTGAGTACACAAACATTAAGCGATAGATTTTTAAGAAATGGACGCGATCTTATAGTGAAAAATGACTATATTTTGTAAAAAAAAAAATGGAGGTGCTTAGTTATTGATATCTGCATATCTGTGAATCCAATTATCTGTTACGTTAAACCGTTTTGAAGATTTTTATGGCACAAAAGTAATAGATTTTGTATTAGAAAATATCCCAAAGCATAAATTACCGGATTAACAAATTGTCGGAGTACAAGTTTAAGTACCATATCAAGCGCGTTGTGGTGTCAAAGATCTACTATAGGGTGAGACGATATGTGAAGGATGTTGATATCTGAAATTAATGCATATCTATGCGTTCATTAAAAATCATTGTAACTTTAATATATTTAACATATATGTTCATATACTAAATATACTCATTGACATGTGCGTAAAAGCTGTGAATACTGAGATGACATTTGATAGGAGAGAGTGGAAAAAGAAAACATGTTGTGCTGACCCTACTTAGGTGGGATAAGGGTAATGATGATGATGTACATATGCTTATTTATATATAATCTCAAGATTTTACTAATTGTGAGATGATTAGAATATATTAGCGTCCCGAAATTATTTTCATTTCATTTAGCCCTTATAGAAAACTAGCCTCTGCTCGCGACTTCGCTCGCATGGAATAATTACTTTGGGCTAATGCAAACGTGCAGCGGAAGCTCTCAAGAGGAAATAAAACCGATTATGAAATATCTTCATTAATGCTCCGCTCCTGTTGCTTTTAGCGTGATAATTTATATAGCCTATAAACTTCCTCGAGAAATGAGCTATATAACACTGGAATAATTTTTCAAATCGGATGAGTAGTTCCTGAGATTATCCCCTACAACATCAGAAACTTACAAACTTTACCTCTTTATAATATTAGTATAGATTAATGGTTAAAAGGGCAGTAAACATTTTGTTAAAATCGGTTTACAGGTTTCGGCATTTAGAACAAACAAACAACATGTACTTCAGTTTGATTTATATGTATACATACATTTTGGTTACAGACATAAGAGAAAAGTCACAAACCTGCTGCCATCAAAGTCGTCAGCTCCCACGCAGAGTTCCCAGAGAAGAGCACCACCGCCGGCTCCGTTATACGAAGACCTACAAGACATGCCGCGTCGGCCACCGCTGCCTCATCGACCCCAAGAATTGGAGCCACAATTAGAGGTATTTACAAGGCATATCGAATTACTTTCCATCAGAGCTTTTTTGTGGGGACACGCGAGGGAATTTCGAATGTCGAAAAATTGCCAAATGAAATGAAAAGGATGAAAGAGTTTGAAAAATAATGGATAAAACTTGAGTCTTGTTAACCTCAAACTACACAGACAACTAACTATACAACAGTATCTTACGATTATATGCCACAAATACACAATATATTATGGTATACATTTTTGCATTTTTGAGGTAGAAAGACTTATGCACTGTCGAAAATGAGTCATCATCATCATTACCCTTATCCCACCGAAGCAGGATCGGCACAACATGTTTTCTTTTTCCACTCTCTCCTATCAAATATCATCTCAGTATTCACACCTTTTACGCACATATCATTTTTCACACAATCCATCCACACCTTTTTCGGTCTTTCTCTACTCATGTCTATTCATTATCATACTCAACACTTTTCTAGTCACATAGTTTTCATCTTTCCTCATGACATGCCCAAACCATGCTAACCTATTACTCCTTAACTTCTCTGTCACTGATGCTATTTCTAAACTTCCTCTGACATACTTTTTCTTAATCTTATCCATTCTAGTCACACCACATATCCACCTTAACATTCGCATCTCTGCAACATGTAATTTTCTCTCATCCGTCTCTTTCGTAGACTAGCACTCAGATGCATACAACATGACCGGTCTTATCATAGTTTTATAAACTTTTTCCTTGAGTTTCAAAGGCATTCGTGCGTTACAAGCTACCCCAGATACATTTCGCCATTTCATCCATTCTGCATTTATCCTATTCCTTACGTCCTTATCAATGCCACCGTCATTTTGTATCATTAAACCGAGATACCCAAATTTGGAACAAGCTGGTAAGGATACACTATTTAAGGCTATAGGAGAAAAACTAGGTGTACCACCGTAATCGCAAAACAAGTGTTCAGTTTTTGTTCTATTAAATTTTAAACCAACATTCTTCAGTTTTTCTCGCGATTTTTCCAGCCTGCTCTGAAAAATAATCTTGAAAGTGAGTGTGCCCCCAAAAAAGAAGTGGCAAAGAAGACTTGCTTTTCACCATAGTCTCGGGAGTTTTTAATAAATTGCGAGCGATTTTATATCCTCATATTTCTTAAATTCCAAGATTTGGATGAATGTTTTTTGTATTGTCGGCCTTAAAGAGTTGCGTATTTAATATATTTTGATGAGCGATTTTATATCCTCATATTTCTTAAACTCCAACGTTTTGATGAATGTTTTATGTATTGTCAGCCTTAAACAGTTGCGTATTTAATATATTTTGATAAGTTATCGTCCGCACATTTTTTTGCGTTAATTACAATACAAAATACCAAGCATGTAACCCTGCATGTGATAATATGTATCACTAAAGGAATAGTTAAAATAAGATCAGACAATCCCACATATAAATCAAACATCTAAACTCACAATCATTATTCATCTCTTCTGCATAGAAGTAAACTTCGTGTTAAATTAGGTTGTGTCCTAAATACTAGATAAAATTATATATTGCAAACATTAAGTTTACAGAAGTAATTGTCACTATATATGAAGAAATAATATGTGTATATAGTATATATAAATTCATTACGCGAAATAAACGGTTTGACACCCTGACCGCACCTGAATCTGCAGTTGCGGTGGCCTTAATAAGTTGAGTAAATTTAGAAATTAAAGTGTATTTGTGGATAAACCTGAAATGCGCAGTTTGTAAACTTATTACTTACAAAACTTGAAAGCTGCGGGGTCATATGGGAGATTCTTTAGGGACTTAACACTTAAGGTTTGACAATTTGTCTTAAGGACACTTATGTGTGTTTTGCGACAAAAGGGTTTACCCAAAACACTTTGTCTGAGCACTCTCTACGGTTACTGGAATAAACTTAGGTATAAGACGTCTTTATTACGTCAAAATCTAAATCTTGAACTTCATTTATAAACTGACGAAACTTTGGTGTTTTGATTACTTTCTTGTCAAGGTTTATTTTTCTTCTCATTTGGTTTTGGTGCTTAAATGATATTTCTTAATGTGATTCTCATAGTCTTTTCAAAAGCTTTTTTCTTTGTCTTGAGATTTTACTTGTTGCTACTTAACATGTAGGGAATACATAATGCACCTTCATAAATACAAGAATTTATTAAAAAATGTGTCTCCTTTTTTCCAGATGGTTGAAACGAAGAGACCGAATTGTCCTGATCGAGTCTTCGTTTGCGGTTCAGGCAGCAACTGGAGAGGAGCGAACCCTTGCGCAGGTGACACATGTGGAGCTCCACTTTATGAAGAGCTTCCTCATCGTTCAGACGAGTCACTTCATAGCGATGACCATTTCGCTGAAGACGAACTTAGCTTAGTCGGAGAAGCAGCCCCCTGCCGGACATGTTCCAGGCCACCTGCTCCACAATCATTACCTCACCGGCCGAGACATCAAAGGATGGATAGAAGACCTAAATCTTTAGAAAGACGTCGTGCACAACACCGAATGCCACGGCACATGCATCCTCCAGACCCTTGTGAATTCCATGAAGGTGTACTTTTAGATGCTCTGTTACGATTGTATCCTCAAGTAGGAACTGTAGGCGCTAGACCGGCAGGTCCATTGCCTGTGAATGCTGGAGGTGCGTGGCCGGGTGGAGAACTTCCTGGGATAGCGTGTTGGCGGGGGCCAAGAGGATCACCGAAACCTCCAAGTGGAGATTCTTCATTCGGTTCCGATTCCGGATATAGTAATAACACTTGCGGAACGTGCGGTACACGAGCCTCATCCCGACATAGACTATCAGCTGAAATGCCTTTATCGTGAATGCGGAACTTTTTAGATTCAAATGTGATAATAAATCGTCAGTTGACGTAACTGTAATATTTTTAATTCTCTGACGCAGAGTTATGGATAAAGATATTTTAAGAATTAATGTAATCACTTTTGCATTTAGTAGTCTTACTTTTTCCAAAGGCCTAAATAATTCGGCCTTTAACGGATCTATCACGCATTTAATGATAGTGGGGTTTGGTGATAAATAAACCACTTATCCTTTCTGTTGTAACAACGGAAACAAACAAATCTATGTCGGGATATGTATTCAACTATTGTACAAATGGAATTTTTGCTTAATAGATTTTTCCATATTTAGATTTTAGTAATGTTTTTGATGAAATTATTATTTTTAGCTAATTAATATTTGTAATGATTTTGTACAAAATTCATTGTGTCCATATTTTGTAGATAGTGATAGCTGTTTCGTCCTAGTAAGTTATTTCAAGCTAGTCCTTAATAAATCACAATTTAACATTGCAAAATATTAGCAATGGTGAAAATATTGTTTTATATAAATTAAAAAGACGAACTTGTAAAATGTTTTCACGAATTGTAGATAATGTACAAATAAAATTGTAGTTAAAACGAATTATTTAAAAAACGTTGAATTTTATAATCATATCATTAAATGTATCCCACGTTTCATTGTAAATTAATATTATAATGGTCACACGGTTTTATTTATCTTTTGCCTTTAGCGAGTGTTAAGTGCATCTTCAGTTACGTCGTTTGGTGTTGAGAGATCGAATTTTATCGCTTCAACTTTGAATTGTATTCTGAATTTATTGCTTTCTATTTTATGTCAATTTTATTCAGCTTCAAAACGTTTTCTTTATAGTGTTGCACTGTTTTTAAACCTATATACTATTTTAATTGCAAAAAGTACACTATGAATATATTTTTGGTTCTATTACTATTTTTGTTTTTTTTTTTTTTATTTCTTTAATTGTTTTACTGTTTTTATATTGTATAATATAAGGTGATATTTATTTTCTATAATAATTTGTTCCCTATGCGTAAAACTGAGAGTTTCGCTACTAATGTAATTAAAAATTGTGGACAAACTTGTCCGTTTAATGAATATGAGAAGCACAATAAAATGAGAAATAAATACATTTTTAAGAAATTAATTTGTTTCATTTTTAATGGCCCTTGTTTATATATTATGAGTGAACAATTTATCATTTCAAGAATTAACAGAAAACTAAATGTAATTGCAAGACAGTTCTTTTAAATTTCCTGTTATGTCAAAGTTTGTAAGCGTTCATTATTAATCTATACTAATATTATAAAGAAGTAAATTTTGTGAGTTTATGACGTTGTAGGGGTTAATCTCAGGGGATACTGGTCTGATTTGAAAAAAAAAATCAGTGTTATGTAGCTCATTTAATGAGATAGGTTATAGGTCATCACGGAAAGGCCAATGGGGGTTGAGGACCAGTAAAGAATGTTTCAAAATAGGTTTTTTTTTTCCTCTTGAGGCTTCCGCTGCCTATTAACGTTAGCCCAAAGTAAATAGTCCACGCGGGTGAAGTCGCAGGCAGAGGTTATTATTTCATATAACGCATTGATAATTCAACGGTTAACACATCCGGATGTCCTTTGATTGTTATACGTTCGAGTTCTTGTAAATGGGCCCGATCCATGGCAGAAGGAAAATATAGTGATGACATCAAAGCATAGTAGTACTTTTTCTAATTCCTCTTAAGCTAGTTACAACCCTCTACCCGTGAATTGAAGCAGGGCCAGCCGCAACTTCAATAAGAAGCAGGAGGGAGAGAAATGTCTGCTCTCTCGAGGCGAGGGTCCACGTCCCTACATCTACGGGTGACTTAAGCGCGCGACCAGGGCATCGATGCATGCAAATCGTGAGTCCGTACCCTGGTCCACATACACGCACAAGCGGCCTAGAGGTTTTAGCCGGTAGGAGTTCTTCATAACCCTCTCACTGTCCCCCGCCAGTGGTAAGTATATCTAATGCAGGATTTCCTCTTGTAAAAAAAGCTACAACCCTCTAATTTAAAATCTGTCGCTAAGTATCTATAAGCGTGTTCTATTTTTGTCGTGTTTTACCATCTTAAACCACGTCGCCGTTTAATATTAATTGAAACAGTGAACAGACGCTAAAACGTGTTTATATATATATACATATATATATACTTCGCACTTCCGTTTGGTGTTTATTGATCACTGTCACATTTTATTGCTACAGAAAATAGTTGTTAAACAACAAAAAGTAATGGGGAGGTACACTGCTTATTTATCCCGCTAGGTGGGGCACAGTCGGTGGTATTTATACGACTAATAGTCTGTGGTCGATGGTTGTAGCGTATTGTTAAGCTTGTGTCAAATACGTACATTCATAGATAAGAAAATAATATACAATATAAATAGATAAGTATAAGATCAGCTTTTGTCGGGTTAAGGAAGCATTCCTATTATGTAACTCCTTTTTTAAACTGGCAACAGTCATTAAAGAATACATGATTATTATTAAAAAACGTACGAATACAAATAGCGTAGAACAAGGTAAGATTAAATTAGCACGATGACAATTATTTGACATTGACAACCACAGAGTAACTGTTGACAACTCGTTGACATGAACCAGCGATGCTAGCACCATCTGTGATTACCTTTGCCTGGGCCTCCCCATTGAAATGCGTCGTTGGGCGGCAGTTGAACCCGATATTGGCGGGCATTTGAATTTTTCGTCGATTGACACTATTATAACACTTATAGAAAAAAAAACATTATCATCAGTCGGCACAACATGTTCTCCTTTTCCACTCTTGCCTATCACATGCCATCTTGGTACTAAAAAAAATATAAAACAAAAAACTAAATAAAATAAAAAACAAGATTACAAAAAGGTATACATTTAACAGTAGGGCCTCCATAATTCGGACACGCAAAATTCTCACCCTATTCGTATTAATGTGGCAAAATATAGTATGTGTATATTTTATATTATTTAAGGTATTCAGTGAAATTATTTAGCTTTCTATAATTTAAAGTGAATGCAAATTGATGAATGTAAAAATTATTAATTATATCATATTACACTTTAAAAAAAAACAGGTTGTACTCCGGAAGTGTTGGCAGAAATGAAAACTTGAACATTAACGTTGTGCATCTTTGAATATTTTGGAATTATTAGAGAATAATTTCGCACGAATTGCTTTATTTATCTGTATAAAAGTACTATATTTACGTGGTAAATATAACATTCATTTATTGCGCTATTGTACACAAACATTACAATTATTTTACATTAAAAAGTTGCGTCTTACGAATATTCGATCACGTCACGAGTTCTGACGCGAGTTTAACCTTTTTACGTATTAAAAATGCACAAAGCCGCTGATTATATTTTATTTCGAAAAAACGTAAAAAATACTTTGACGAGTGGTGTTTAATGACAAAGAAAACGCTTTGGACTCATATTGCTTAAAATTTTTGGCTTTGTATTTGCTTTGTATTTTAGTGGTGTAATTAAGAATTAGATTCCTTATTTAAAGACAAGCATAAAAGTATTTTCTTTTTATTTGTTGTGCCAAACTTTGTTTGTTTAAAAATTACAAATAGATGTACGTAATTTTGATTTGGTAGGTCGGGGACAAGAGTGAGACATCCGGCTTGATCGGCTTGCTTCGGTTTCGTGAAGCGTTCTCTCTATTGAATAGCGTAATGGATATGATAGACAAAGACAACGCTACAGGAAACCGAACTTGTCGACACTCTCAGTCATATCCCAGATATGGGAAATCAGGTGGTAGAGTCACGCTGAAGCTATTACTAGCTTCAGCATGAATGGGTCGGTTCGTCTGGGTTAATACCACCCGACTCACAGAAAACTGACGTGGAGTAACAGTGCTTGCATTGTTGCGTTTCGTTCGGTCAGTGAGAGCGCCGGAGGCCCACTTCTCCTCGATTTCCCACTCCACCTACCCCAAACACAAGCTGGCAACGCACTTAGAACTCCTTTGGTATTGCAAATGTCTATAGACGGTGATGATCACTTACCATCATAACCCACCTGTTCGTTTGTCGCCTGTGATATAAAAAAAATCTAGTTACTGTATTATTTTCAAACCGTTTTAATACTTTTGCAATAATAGCCATACATTCAGAAAATTCACATACATTTTCATTTTTCTCTATGTATTGTATTAGTAAAGTGTCATTAATAAACACTTTTGTTCTGATGATTAAAATTATAAACCTCTATTTTAAAAACAAATGTCTTATAGCCATTTATTAAAAGGCCAGCCCAGTTCCCTTTGAAATTGTTTGTGTAAGAAAATAATATTCAAAACATTCTTATCTGCATAAAATTATTATTATAATCTCGCGGCAGAAGCGGGGAGCAAGTTTTTAATAATAGCTAGCTGCCTACAGCTTTGCGCCTTTACCCGGAGACAAATACAAATAGAGACGTACCGCTGTACAATGAGCTTCATAAACTTAAAAAGGTTTTAATAAAAGATGAATCGTTTTGTATTTCTCTGTAAAAATAATGAATTGTGTTAAATTATACGCTTTTGATTGTTGATAGTAAGACTAAAGTGAATATTTAGAGATATCTGATAACATATACCAGGTGGCAGGTTAAACACTCGCAGCTGTCTCGGATATGGTTTTGGTTATTTATGGTTACATTTAATATATAAAATAATAATATCAGAACAAATATTAATAAACAATCAAGAAATCCTAGGTTAAGGTTTGTTCTAAGACTTTCATAAATATAAACACAATCGTAATAAACTTAGGTGCAATAACTAGTACCAATAGCTACAATGGGCGACCTGGTGTAAAAAACTTTCAATAGGTAATAAAACGAACAATAAACCCTTTTGTTTTGTTCTTGAAGTACCCACGTTCACTTCCAAGTGAAAGTGAAATCACCCGACGGTCATTGACACTGTGCTTTAACATAGACGCGTAGAGGATTATGTATAATTCTTGTATTTTTCTAAATAATTAGGTAAATTATTAAGCACCTATTTTTTTATTGATTTAGAACGAGAATCGAGTGCAGAGTATCTTTCATAAAATTGCTACTGTTTAAACATTCAGCCTGTTTACAAACAAATAGCAGGTTAGAATTATAATATTAGTCTTAAGAGATCATAGTAAATGTGAGTAGCTCCCATATATTAAAATAACTTCGGTAGTAGCGTCTTTATTACGTATTTCGCAATAGTAACGCAATAGCAGAAAATCAGAAATGTACCATCCGTACAGAAACTTAAACAAAGGAAATAGCAGTGTTGTCTAATAATGTGAGAGTTTGCATTCACGTTAACGCGAGAGAAGCCGCGAGGAAAACTTACTAAGCATAAAAAGAAAACGTCACATTTAATTTACCATTTGGTTTTTCCAATATTTCTGTTCTTGTTTTACCGCAATATTCAATTAGATGGCCGAACTGAAACAAGCTGCCATCAAAACATCAGTGATATGCGTGTATATATAATGCTAATGTGAATATGGGTGTACGTGTGTAATTTGTATTTTATGTATGAATGTTTTTAATATTACTTCAGTGTCTATGATTACCTTTAAAATTCTATATCGTATTTTTATATGTTTAATTACATTTTAATATACTGTAGCCCTTTACTTTATTTAAAGCTTTATTAAAAGTTAACTTTGCTTAACATCAATCTAATCAGGACATTACTCAACCAAGAGCGAGTTTTTATACGCAAAAACCCGAAGTATTCAATATAAATATAGATAAATTAATCCTTTATTTTAAGTTAAAATTCTTAATAAATCATTATACTTTTTGTGTGTTTACCACGTGATGACTGTACGCGTAAAATCTTGCATCTCTTTCGGTGTGCAAGCCTCAACAATCGTACACAAGATACCATCTTACTTATATTACCGTTATAGAGTTATATAATTCTAGATATGCCATTCTTACATGTTGTAAACAAAAATACTTTATTAAGTTTAAGGCCCTATTAGCAAAAACATCCCAGTTACTGAGAAGAGTCAACGAAGAACTTGTTCGGGATTATCTTCTTTTGGAATCAAGTTTCTTAGCACGGCTTGCGGTAAGAGGTAATTGATAGTAACCGTCACATAAAATAAGCGTTATTCCATCTCCATGAGATTTTATTTCTCTCTTGCTAATGTACATTAGTTGGTGTATGTGTTGTATGTGTGAGTAGCGAGATTAGAGCAGAGGAATATGGTACGCTGCTGGTTGTATAAACTCAATTTTAAATTATTCATACGTTTTCAATAAAGAAATACAAGCGCATTATGTTCACAGTTGTTTATTATTATTTTAAGTACAGGAAACGTGATCGAATCATTTTAAGACATCATACATTTGGCTAAAATAGTATTTGAGCGTAATGACCAGCGAACCGTTGATGTATTTTGGAACAGTATTGTGGAATTTTACACTGTTGTCTAAAAAACTTACTTGACTTTAAACATGGGATGGTTATGTATATTTAAATTCTAATAATTCTTCATTTTGTTTAAACTTTTTTTTTAACATGATTATTTATTCTATACCGTTCTATTGTTGGATATTTTATGTCATAACTATATAAAAATAGATGCACCGTAAATAAAGAAACAAACAACATATTTGAATATTTATAACTACGCTCATACCACATCCAGTTATAATCTTAATCCGGACTCTGCAAATATTAATAAGCCGCCTAAGGCACTGTTGATTTATGCGCTTAGCGGAGCTTGCGCGAACGAATATATATCACAAACATACAGCAGACGCACAAAACAAACTTGCGAGCTATGAAACATGAGGTGCCGTGTCACCGGTACACTGTCAGTACTAAATGAGGGTATTAATTATTTAGTAAGAAACGTCCGGTTGTTTGCGTATTCCGTTAAGATTGCAGACTTTATAATGTTAGAGGATTAAGGTGGAATGAATTACAGAGTATTTTCTAAGCAGACTGGAATTAACTTTACTTATTTTTTTATGGAGAATAAAATATCTTCTGGCAAATAGTAATCTATATAATAAATATATAAGTTATGTACGAGAGTCAGGAGTTATACTTCTTTGACGTAACGAGATAAGAATCTTTTCAAAAATTTTATCTTTCGCCTTATTCTACGTTTGTAAAAAACGACACTAACAATAGAAAAATGGTATTTAATACAATGAAAGTTTTAATACAAAGAAATACAAACAATAGATATATAGAAACTTCTAGTATTAATATTTTGCCGGTCTTGTATTAAATTAATTTTTTCAAAGTTTTTACGGATATACATTAAATTATCAATAATGTATTGGGAGGGTAGAGTTAAGGTACCGAATTCCTGGAACTTCGTTTTTAAAGATGCGCGATGTCCCATATTACATATTATATATATGCCCGTTTTTGTAATAAAAATATGGTGTCAACCTCAGCAGCCGTACCCCACAGCAGAATACCATAGGACATTAAAAGCTTCATTATTAAAGTTACCCACGTACCCATCCCCTTCCTCCTTCCCTTCCTGTCCCCCCCGCCCTCCTCCCAAACACAGGCTGGCAACGCACTTGTGACTCCCTTGGTTGTTGCAAGTGTCTATGGACGGTGGTGATCACCTAACATCAGATGACCCATCTGTTCGTTTGCCTCCTATGATATGAAAAAAAAAAAACTAGGAAAGAATGCATAAAAATGTCTGCTTGTTGAAATAAATATAATGTTTATAATAAAAATTTAATATGAAATTTATTTAGTGTATATATCTGCGTTTAATTATTCCCACAGGTCCGATACGTAAAGGAAATGTAGATAATATTTCTCAACCTTCCAACAAACTCGATTCAAGGATATATATCTTCACCGCTTCAACACACAAAATTGGCGCTACGGGCGTAGACGAACCAACGCAGCAATTTGTCAACATTGTTGTTAACTGTGTTCGAGAAAATTGGACGAGGTTTATAGTTAAGACGCTTGTAAACTTTAGTTTGGATAATAACATGTATATCTCATATAAAAGTAATAATATAAACGTTTGGGGTGTAAGGGGTGTCGAGTAACATCTTAAGACTTGAGACATCCAAGCCAACCTCACCTGCACGTGGTGCACCCTGCTGATCAATAAACGAGGCAATGGCGGTAGCGGGGTGGTAGGGTTTTACGGCCCGACTGGGACGCAACCACCATGTATATGGCGAAAAATCCCGTCATAGTGACTCGCTTATGCACGTCGCGTTTCGGGATCATTCTGTGCTTATCTAGTACCGGGTGACTTTCGTCATTATGGCCGGCATGACAGCGGCGACCGGCGATGGCTAATCTGTCTCTCGGTGGTCGCCGATGTTTTTGAATTATACTATGCTTAGCATCAGGCACAGTGCAGTCACTTTGTCATGCTTCAATAATAAAAAAAAAAATATTTTTCACTAATAAAACAACATTAAATCCCATCTTTTCCCTTCAAAGTTTACAAACAATTATGATAACTTAAATAATAAATTTATTAACGCACGTGACAACATCCAAAGCCATAATTTTATTACAATGTAACAAATCACAAAATACGAATTTACAAATAAATAGACCATTCAAAAAAGATACCCAGTTAGAGTGATAATCATTAATAAAGCAGGCCATTTCAAAATGGTCAGTTTATATTTGTACGCCTAAATTCATCAAATAAGACACAAGGCTATAATTCTCGGGCCAGTGTACAGTCTACAGCGAGGAATGGCATTTATATAAGACGATTTTGTCTCAAAATTTACTCGAACATTCGTTCGTGACGAACTCTGGACGACGGACGCTTATAAATACTCTGAGGGAATATTTCAAAGACATACGACATTTTATCTAACTCAATAAAATAAAAAAGTCGATTCAGTCACCAGTCGACGAAAGCGTCGTCGACGCCATTCTCGCTCGTCACTATGGCCCGCCCGAGGAGGACGTTCAGTATGTGCCCCGCGTGGCGACAGTCAATAGGTACGCGCTCCTCAATGATTCGCCTGCGTCACCGCTGAACCAGGCGGATAGAGGCCGTTCACGAAGCTACAGCTCGGCGGCCAGCTCCGAATTGGAGTTAGACATAGTCACGCCCGCCGCGTCTCTCACGCCCGCCATTACCGCGCCAGCCGCGAATTCCGCGCCTTCTGCGCAAAACAACGATTTCCAAATCGTTTCACATCGGAGACGCCCCCGCCGCAGATCACGCTCCTCCGACTATGACACGGGTACCGAACGCCCGGCAGAAAAAGTAGTTCGAAACAAAAATGGCGCCCGAGCGCCCGCTATGGCTATACCAAGCTCGAGCAGAGCTACTTCCTTCTCGCTCTCGCAAGTCGACGCTACGGACTCCGCAGCAGCGACCAAGAAACCCCGCGCACTGCCTCCGGTTACAATCCAGGACAAGTCCCAGTGGACGTCCATTTTAAAAAGATTAAAGATTCAAAAAATTAATTACACGTCCGCTCTAAGTACTTCTCGAAACGGGAAGATACTCGACAAACTAAGTGACGATCTCGCGTTTGACGTCATAGCCCCTATAGAACCGACTCATTATCAGGACAACTGTCGCCCGACAGTCTTAGACATAGCTATTTTAAAGAATGTCACTCTTCGGTTACAACTTATTCAAGTTGTACACGAACTTGACTCCGACCATCGCCCTGTAATATTACAGCTAGGTTCAAGTACAGACACCACCCTTCCGCCGGTAAGGGTGGCCGACTACGCGAAACTCAAAAGTTATCTCAGAGGTAACTCATCATCAAACTTGTTAGATAATATTCCGGACGTGTTAGTGTCAAAATCTGACGTGGATCTGGCTATCGATTCCCTGGTCAGCTATCTCCAGACCGCCGTCAAGGAGACCTCGAAAGAGGTACAAGCGGTAAATGATCGCCGCTTTATACTCCCAAATGACGTGAGAGCGCTAATCACAGAAAAGAACGCGCGACTCGAGCTCACGACACGTACCCGTCTGTTGAAAATCGCGATCGCTTACGGTGTTTACGCAAACAGGTTAAAGCTCGTAACGCAGAGATCCGGGCCGGCAGGTGGGACAGGCTTCTGGAGAGTATCCAGCCATCTCAATGGCGTACTAGAAGCTCGTGCGATCATTAAAGTCAGACGTGACTACTCCTATGCCCCATCTCGACAGAGGCGCCGGGTTGCCTCCCGCGTTCGATAGTTTAGACAAGGCGGAGTCTCTCGCAGCGAGTTTAGAAAAACAGTGTTCACCAAACACAGCCAATACTGACTCTATACATATTGGATCGAGCGAGTCCTTGGTAGAGCGCGCACTCGCATCCCCCCCCCGGCGGATACTCTAACCCCTGTCACCTTTGATGAAGTATCGGATGCCATCAAGCGTTTAAAGCTTAGGAAATCCCCAGGTCCCGATGGGGTCAGGAACGAAGTACTGAGACTCCTTCCTGATCGCATCATAGCTCTATTGGTCTGCATCTTCAATGCGGCCATGTCCCAGTGTCATTTTCCAGCCGCCTGGAAGAAGGCCGTAGTGATAGGCATTCACAAGCCCGGCAAAAAAGCTACGCTTCCCGATAGCTATCGCACTATTAGTTTATTAGATACGTTAGGTAAACTGTAGAAACGGCTCCTTCTGAACCGTCTCCAGACATCCATATCAGAGTTAGATCTGTTATCACCTGAGCAGTTCGGATTTCGAGCCGAACACTCTTGTACGAATCAAGTGCACCGCCTCACGGAGTACATTTTCTCGAAATTTAATGCAGATCCGGATCCTAATCCGTTTCCAACTAATCCTAATCCAAAATGCTCAATAGCAGTCTTTTTCGATGTCGCGAAGGCTTTCGATAAGGTATGGTATTCAAGGCTCATACATAAATTGATTCAGTTTCGTATCTCCGATAGGTTAGTTCACATATTACGCAACTATCTCACCGATAGGTCCTTCCGCTATAGAGTGGAAGGGGAATTATCCTCATCCCACCCGAAACGCTCGGGTGTACCTTAAGGATCCTTTCTGGCACCCACACTCTTTAATCTGTTCGTCAGTGAACTACCTCGGCTTCCGGAAGTAGAGGTAGGTTGTTATGCTGACGATACAGTCCTCTACGCTTCCGGTTGGCATCCGAAAGTTCTTAAGACACGCATCGAAAAAGCCGTTAGCACACTCGGTGATTGGTTTATTCGATGGTATATAGAAGTAAATCCCAATAAAAGCGCCGCGATATTTTTCGACCCGATATCTAATAAGCATGAACGCAAACTCGCGCCTATTAAATTGTACGGTACACAGATTCCTTGGGCCAATCAGGTTAAATACCTAGGAGTCACGCTGGATAAACGCCTCACGTTTGAACAACACATAGAAATAGTCAGAAACAGAGCCGCTATGGTCATGGGTCGGTTACATTCGATAATTTGTCACAAGAATGAGATGTCTATCAGACATAAGCTTACGTTATATAAGATGTGTATTCATCCTATTCTAACATATAGTTCACCCGTTTTTGCACACATGTCGCAATATAATTTCGATAGATTACAAGTAATTCAAAACCGATTCTTACGTAAAGCCACCGGTGCTCCACCGTACGTTAGGAATGAGGATCTCCACAGGGGCCTGGAGATGCCTACTATCTGGACGTACGTAAAATCATCAACTACTAAATATTAAAAAAAAACCGCGAATCATCCCAGTCAGTTAGTGGTATCCGCCTCGAATTACGAAGCCGTACCAATCGTTCCGCGTTACAAAAGACGATCGCGACATATTTTCACCGATCCTCCCGATAAAATAACGGCAGCGAACGATCAGTACCAGACTGTCTCTCCAAACCGAGCGTGTTCACCCCACGCCCGCGTAACCACAGACACGCCGCCGTAGTCTGGAGGTAAATTTCGCTCCCGCACACCAGATTAGGCCCCCCTCGGCAGCGACTCAAGCCTAGGTCCGTTCCCTCAGCGTGGAGCCTTTGAGTACGCTGCTCACGCGATACAGTGACACAAAACCTTACATCACTGCTACAACACTACACATAGCACCTATACGCACGTGCACGCCTACACGCTCGCACGCTGTTTCTCTCTTTCAGAGAAATAAAATAATAACCTCTATAGTTTAAAGGAATTTATCCAACACAAAATACATATAAGAGTTGTTGAGGCACGCATGCTTGGTACACATGCATGTTTCAATAACTCATATACGAATATCCAGATAGCTTAGCTTAGGTTAGCTCAGATAGGTCGCGATTTTTGCACAAAACAGGCGACAGTCCAAGCCGAGGTTTGTCGTGCACCCTTGAGTTAGTCGCCCAAACATCCCAAATCGGCTGAGTGCCTTCAGCGCTCGCCTCAATAGTTCGGTGAAGCTGTAAAGACCTCTCCAGCTCAACAGCGTTTTCAGTTCGAGAAAAAAAAAATCCATCACTGTTTCCCCTAGCACGTAAAAGTAATACAGCTGCTTGCATGTTTGCACTAATAAAATATCTTGTTAAAACAAGTACTTGAAACATAACTTTACATTTAAACTAGAAACTAGCTGCGTTAAATTTAAAATAATATTTTACCTTCGGTGACATTTACGAGTAATTTACTCAGTGCATCGTACATATTACATACATACATCATTAATAAATATCACGAAAAATTTTAATTTATCGTTGTCTTTAAAAATAACCCCCTTTACCCTTTTATTGAAGATTTCACGATTTAATTTTAGCATTTAAACGTTTACGATCTTTGTCACCTTCCTTTGTGAAGACAATAGAATCAACAAAACTCCGTCCTCTTTGATATGCGTTTTATTTTTGGACTATTTTCATACCAGAGTCGGATAAATTGCCAGGTGTTTGTGTATTTGTTAATGTGATTGTAGAAATAGGCGTCATGGAATTAGTAATCACTGAATTTGCAGGCGTTTATTAAGAAACTAGCTGACTCGCGCAACTTCGTCTACGCCAAAATGGTTATTACCGGTTCCTATTGTATTTCCAAATGCAAAAAATCTCAAATTATCCTAGAACCCGATTGCAGCACCATCTTCCGGGTTAAACTGAGACAGTAACTATATATATTAACGCGAAATATCTCTTCAATACCCCCTGGGTTACTCCTGCACTCTTTACCATTTACAATTCTTGTAGGCTCAGCGGCAGCGATAACGCAATCGAACCTGAGGGGATGGTTCGGGAGGCACATCTCCTCATTACACAGGTGAGAGTGACAAGGGGAGGCGACTGGTTGTGTACCCAGTAGTCTCTCTACAGTAGGACGAAGCCTGGCTCTCATTCGCCAGGCTGCCGCAGGGGCCGTTTCTCAGGTTAGACAGTAAGTTCGATACCTGGCTGCCTCTACCATGCGGTGGACGATACACCGTGGGGTTTTAGTCCATGCCATTCGGACATAACCCACTGTCTCCCCCAGAAGGGTGGCGTATCCATAAAAGATTTCCCCACGTTAATAAAAAAAAGGATAACGCAATAATTTTACAGACTTATAATTTTTAATATTAGTATAGATGAATTAAGTAAGTATATTAATAGGAGTTTTTGGCGGGATTTTAGTTTGTCATATAGTGAATTTTATATTTTATTCATAATTTTGTGTTATTTGCCTCTATATTTTGTAAATTTGGTGGTGTTTTACGTAATATAGTAAGTTTATTGTGCATAAGTGAAGTGAATGGAAAATAATACCACGGAGCATGAAATTCTGAGATGTCCCGAAAACTCCCTGGAAACTTCTAATAAGGGATCCACCATATTGTTAGAATATTGATTCACACGGTGCTTAATATTGAAATGATCGTACGACGCTTGTGATACTATTGACTACGTGGCAGTAATAATCGGAAAGATCGATTGCTAAAAATAAAGTATATTAATATATGTAATAGATATACATATCACGATGTTTGTATTCCCTAACTGCCGTAGAGTCGTGGTAAATTCGATATGTCAGCAATAATTAGTTACAAATGGGTAATTAAGGAATGTTGCACGCTCATTTCGATTGTTATTCGATAGCTGTGGAGACGGTTGCGGTTAGTGCTGTTGTTTGGAGCCAATTGTCTGTATGTCGTTTACGGCTGATTCATGTAGACAGTTCACATAGGAACTATAGCTATTTTAATAGCAATGAAACTATTCTTTATAACTGTTACTTCACGCGTGATAAATAATAATGCGCTATATGTAAAAGGATAGATAAGATGCATTGAAGAAATGAGATTTCTAACTGAGCGATCTTGTTTTAAGTTACTCCCACTAATATAAAATAAGATAAAAAATGAATACAGTGAGGAAGTCCGAGATGAATAACCTTCTTTTTAAATCATCGATATACTAAATTACAAATATCATGAAGTATGGTAATACAAAAAGTATGGTAATGATATATATAAATTCACAGTTATCATAACAATAATAAAGCCTAGGCAGAATAAGAACGAGGTTCAGAAGACCACTTTATTTTCAGTAACCGCTTTAAGTTAAATGAATCCTATCAGCTGTAAACTGGGTATCCAATGTTTGTAATACATCAGTTTATGTCCGCGACTTTGTATATTTTTTCTGAAGGAAATCCACCTTGTATCGTATTCCTAACACGAAGAACATGCATGCAAAATGTCATTATGATCCGTTTATTAGTTTCGACGTAAAAGCGTACCAAATAAACAAACCCATAAGAGGTTTGATTTTGAGCGAT
>JACEII010000090.1:1045216-1094615 GCA_014332785.1 Antheraea mylitta
ATAGGTTTGTCGGTACGACTTGTATTACATATGTATCGTAAATCAATTGTACCATACCCATAACAATTCCATAAGTGCAAGCAGCAAATTGCCAAAGTTTTATCGTAATTATATGGTCAGTATGGCATCGCACAGAAAAAACGTTCTATTATATTTAGATACAAGAAAATGATAATCCTTTCCAAAGCTTATTAATAATTTCTTCGGTTTTCTTATACTCCTATATCTGACCACTTTTATGCTTAACTCCCTTTTTATACCGTTGTCTTGTCTCATGACATGTCCATATAAAATTAACTTCTCTGTCAATGATGATGTCTTCATACTTCCTTTTGGTAGGTGGTAGAGCCCAGCTGAAGCTATTACTGGTTTCAGCATGAATGGGTCGGCACGTCCGGGGTAGTACCACCTTCTCACAGAAAACAGACGTGAAATAACAGTGCTTGCATTGTTGCGTTTCGTTTGGTCAGTGAGAGCGTCGGAGGATCACCTCTCCTCCCTTCCTCCCCTCTCCAAACACAGGCTGGCAACGTACTTGCGACTCCCCTGGTGTTGCAAGTGTCTATGGATTGTGGTGATCATTTACTATCAGGTGACCTACTAGTTCGTTTGCTACCTATGATATAAAAAAAATAATAATAATATCCACATTCCTAACCTTATCCATTCTGGTTATACCACACTTTCTTAACATTAGTATTCCTTCCCCAGTGAATCTTCTTTTATTACGTGTATCCTAAAGATAATAAAGGCTAGACAGTTTAAGACATTAGAATGTCTTCCATGAACATTTATTCAAGCGCCAATATCACACTAGAAATTGCTGATTTAACAACATACATAAATATTAAGATTTAATTGAGTTATGATTATTGCCATAATATAGTCCTCGGCTTAATGTGTTTACGTCATTTCTTTCAAGTGCTGTTCTTATGCTATCGATAAACAACACATATATTGATAATCATTTAATATTGGCAATAATCGAGTAACATTTGTAATTTTTTATATTTGAAAATGAAATAATAAAAAATGTATACTATTCGTTTTACCAACAAAAAAAGTACAACCATGCCAAATTTCGTCAAAATGCTTCCAGTAGTTTTATTACATGATGCCCTTAAAAACTCCAGGCATGCAAACAAAAATAAAAACCATGGAAATGTGTTCTGTTATTGATGGTTTCTGTCATTTCTTTCTCTGATTCCAAGAGAGTATTTTTCCATAAATATTAATGTACAGATTTTGTCTCTTTACTGATTTATTATATGTATAGATAAGTAAACCAGAGTGAGTGTAGTTAGTTGTATTCTGGACACCAAAGAGACCGAATACAAAAAGACGCCATAGATAGGAAGAAATCAGTAAGTGGACTACAACAACAGAACAGTATAAGTACGACCATATAGCGTAACAGTTTAATAGTGATCTGTTTCACTTTTGTGTTTACGAGTACATATAATTTTTTTTTTCAAAACAAGATAGCATTTTATTTAATTTCCCATACTTTTGACAGTTTCTATTTCAGGAAGCTTATTAAAACTCTACTGTATTGTGCAACACGTCATCATTATCAAGTTCTTACCTTTATCCCATCTACATAAGTAAGGTTGGCTCAACATGTCATCTTGTGATGTATGATTTAGTTTAATTTATAAGATAGCTCACCTGTTTCATATCAACCCTTCTTGGATTTATTTTGTTATATATTTATGATGTTTATATATTTATGATTATCTTTACTAATATTATTAATAGGTAAAGTTTGTGAGTTTGTGACATTGTAGGTAATCTCAGAAAATACTCGTATTGTATAGCTCATTTATTGAGGAAGGTTATAGGTTATATATCATCACGCTAAAACCAATAGGAGCAGAGCAGCAATATAAAATATAACAAAATCGGGAGTTTTGTTCCTCTTGAGAGGTTCCGCTGCATGTTAGCGTTAGCCCAAAGTAACTATTACTAGGCGGACGAAGTTCCAGGCAGAGGCTAGTTATATATAATTAGGAGGTCTGATAGGTGTTACCTAATAGATTCAAACATAACAACTTCAGACTACTTATGTTAAATTATTACTTTATATAGGTCTGAAACATACGTTATAACTTTATTTTATGTCAAAGTAACAAATGAAGAAGTATTACAACCGAACATGACTTATTGATATGATATTACAGTCACTAATAACACCGAAAGTACCTAACAATCGATATCGATAATCAGGCATCACTATTGCAAACGTATTTTCGTCAGCGCTCCGAGTCGCAGCTGTTACAATTTGTCCGATTCCGTCTCTGACATGTAGTTTCACGAACGCTTGTCCGGGGAACGCTCTTGTATGTTAACAACACTGTTTTGACGTCGCCTCCTGTTTCTAGAACGAACGACGACTTCACGTATGCTTTTCGAATGGCGAATAAACAAGAATTAGTTAACTCATAAATTATACGGTATTATTTATAAAAGTATATTAACTACGCCGTTTTTCATTGTCATTTCGCTTGTCGCAATCTCTTACTAGCATTCCGATGTCCAACGCTATTAACTTTATCAGAAAGTTAATGTGCAACGCTTCATCTCGCTTAGAAATAAAAATAAATTTGACTTATAAAAATCAAGGATGTATAAAAGAATGACCTTTGCCTATTCATTAAATTATAAACAAAAGTCTATGGTGTGTTTGTTATTGCTAGTACAGAGTTAGTTACGATATAAAAGTGATAATGTCATAAACCAGCTATCAGTGTTAATGAATGAGATTTTAGAAAGGAAATGCCTTATGACGTTCAGATTAAAGTCGTGTTTGAATTATAGTATCTATTTTTCTAATACCTTTACACGAGCAATTCTTGTATATTTTTATAATCTATACATTAGTATAATATTAATTATAAAGAGATAAACTTTGTGAGTTTATGACGTTGTGGCGTTGTAGGCGGTAATCTCAGGAACTACGGGTCGGATTTGAAAAATTCTTACAATGTTGTATAGCTCATTTATCAAGAATAGTTGTAGGCTATATATCATCACGCTAAGACCAATAGGAGTGGAGCACCAATGAAGAGTGTTTCAAAATCTGGGGTTATTGAGGGCTTCCGTTGCATATTAGTGTTAGCCCAAAGAAAATATTCCACGCGAGCGAAGTCACGGGTACCGGCTAATTATATATATTCAGGATTTCGGAAAAGGCGTCTGCTATTTCCGTGAAACTTAGTGTGTAGGTGGTTTTGGGTCGATAAATCGATCTAGATTTCATTCATAGAAAACTTTTTTTATCTGAGTTTTCAGGCAATGAAAAATATATATAGAACATAAAAGTAAATTTCGCCATCGTTGTCTAAACAAAAATAGCTCAGATGGAAATCGGTTGTTTCGAAAAGCTATCTAACCCCAGTTCGAATCCGAGTGACAAGTGAGATACCTTTTTTAACAATTTTTTAATAAAAAATGCCAATATTGTGAGTCATTCCTAACAGTTTATTTTAATTTAAAAATACTTTTTAAAGAACCGAACTAGGCTCGGTCGTCCATATACTTTATATTAAAAGACCAATTATCTTAGCGTCAAATATTCTCCTACAATAACCTAAACAAAATGTACTTATTAAATATTAGTTATTTTTCCTTAGAAACAGTGACGCAATATTATTAGGCATTGTATTCGTTTTTTTTTTGTTTTTCTCTTAAAAATAAAAGCTATATCATCATTATACGTACTCAACGTTACAAAAAAATTTCGACAAGATCATTAATGATCTATACTAATATTATAAGGAGGTAAAGTTTGTGAGTTTTTGACGTTGTAGGGGGTAATCTCATAAACAACTGGTCCGATTTGAAAAATTCTTAGTGTTATAACGCTCATTTATCGAGAAAATTTATAGTTTACATATCATCACGCTAAGACGGAGCGCAATACGAGCGGAACATTTTTTTTTCGAAATGACTACGCTATTGACCCAGTAAGGTTTTAACAGCTTCACCGGACTACTAAGGCTAGCGCTTAAAGCACTCAGCCGATTTTATTTTCGCAACCAGCTCAAGGGTGCACGGCACACCTCGGCTTGGCTGTTGCCTGTTGCATGCAAAATCGCGACCTATCTTAGCTAACCTAGCTAACTATTCATATGTGTATGAGTTGTTGAAACGTATATGTGTACCAAGCATACACGCCTCAACTACTCCTCCATATATATATTATCGGAAAATTGAGAGTTTTTCAGTTCGATAAGGGAAAAAAGTAAACCCTTCCACTTTCATGTGTAAGCGTTTGGGCGTGCACGTGTGTGGGGGTGATCGTGTAGTGTTGTAGCAGTGATGTGTATTCGTGTGTTACCGTATCGCGCAATCAACGCACTCAAGCGCTCCCTACCGAGGGATCGAACCTAGGATAGAGCCGCTGCCGTGGAAGGCTAAATCGGGAACGAGCGGAACACCAATGAATGTTTCAAAAACCAGGTTTATTCATCTCGAGAGCTTCCGTTGCGTGTCAGCGTTAGCTCAAAATAACTATTCAACGCAGACGAAGTCACGGGCTTAGGCTATTGAATAATAAAACAATAGACTTTTCAATCCGAATTATTTCTATTCGGTGCACATATGCATTTCAAAAGTGTTAAATCCGCCTGAACCGACCCGGTGCAGAACTGTGAGAACCGATTCAACGCAAAAGATAGCGAATTACTTTGCCAACCTGAATCCGGCGTTATGTGCGGAAAAAATCCCCATTGTCTGAATTACGTGAGAGGAATCTCTGCGCCGGATGGTCTCTGCAAAAATTATTATTATCTCTCTGCGATTTCTTTATTCTGTTCGTTACATCGATCGTGATACGATTACTGGATGTCGTAAGAGAAATTTAATTTTTTTTTAATGACATTTCGAGCTATGATAATGATCACTATAATACTAGAGACAGATTGGCTCTCAAATGCAGCTGTTGGAATACATCTATGGTTGTTGGGGATTAACTCGAGGTTGGTAGCTAGATAGACAGGCTTAGTAAAATCCCTACCACCTATGGTTACATTATAATGTTGCACTTCACAGAAAACTCCGGATTGTTAAGTATTGGTATATATCTTTGTTAACTACGCCACTTTAAGATTCTATAGCCACGTCACTAATGTAATTTAGACAAATGTAATTACACATCATAAGTTGTCGGCTGAGTACCTTAAGCGCTCGCCTTAGTAGTTCGGTGAAGCTGTTAAGACCTTGCTAGGTCAATAGCGTAGTCAGTTCGAAAAAAAAAACAAGAAAAAACATCATAATTTAAAAGGAAATAAACAAAACATTTTAGCTACAAAGCAATGGAAATATATATATACCATCTGGACTTTTACACAGTTAGGTGACAATTGAGAAACGTACATTGGCTTAGTTCATGTTTTGATCTTAATTTATAGTAAATATCGTCGTCCGTCGTCCGATGAAGCTGTTAAGACATTGCTGAGTCAATAGCGAAGTTATTTCGAAAAAAAAGTATCCGAGTCCTACAGCGACATGATTTCCATTATTATCCTAAAATATAGTACAAATTATTGGGTTATTTACAAACAAAGTCCTTTTGTGTAAATAAAACACTTTAATTCTATTATATTATATACACTTAATGCGCACAGTAAAGAAAAATGACTCGACAAAAAAAACTAGTGGCGCCATCAACATTATCAACATACATACATATATACAACAATATCGACTTTTAATATTAAGCAAAGGTATTGATAATATACAGCCACCTGGTGGTGTAGTAAAAAAAATTATCCACTACAAATGACGGCGTTTGCTTTAAACTGTAATTAACTGTTGTATCAAAATGTAGTTAATGACCTTGTGTTTAATAATTTATTATCAACATAATTTGAAGTACGATCAATTCCTCTTTTAAAATGTATGATAGATATACAAATGAAATATTAAAAATATTTCTCACTACTCACTAAATGTAATTATTTTCATAATTTAACATTTCTCAATAATGTTTTAAATTTAGTAATTCTTATCAATTTCCAAAAACAGATAATTTTGAATTGATCTTAAGACAATATTTTTTGTATTGGTTGAATCACTCACTCTACACTCAATAATAAATATTTTATACAATGTCGTTTCTAGTGTACTTGTTATATGCAATCAATATATCTTTGGACATCTATTTAACTTCCTTATAGGTTCTATCGTCATTATCATTTATTTGAATTTCCTTATTTTACTTCATAATTAGGTCGCAGTCGACATTTTTTTTTCTACTTTTTGGGGTATTTTTTATTATATTACTAACAAGTGATCACGAATTACAATATGAATCTCCATAAGCATAAAACGAAACCTATAACTATAAGCTTCAGTAGTTTTCGATCAATTCAAAATTTTTTTGAATGAATTCAGTATTTCCAGAAATCAGTATTACCTCTTCAAATGTATTTATGAGCTTTATCTTTAGTATTGTAGATTATAAGGGTACAAAATATGACGTAATTATGTATTTTTATATGAAAATTATCTCGTTTATTGTAATCCAAAATTTATTTGAATATAATCACTTGCTTGACACTGGCAAAGATTTACCTTAATCCAATAAAATGCGTTGAAAAAAATATAATTATACGCATGAGTTGGAATCGAAATCTCGGATTTTAAGGTCCGAGGAACTCACGATGGCTGATGCATCTTACGACGAGACGAATGCCTAATACTTCAGCTAGCATATATAGCGTAGCATTAGCATAGGGCTGTAAGGGGTGTCGAATAACATCGTAAGACTTGAGACACCCAAGCCAACCTCACCTGCACGTGGTGCACCCTGCTGAATAACGAACGAGGCTATGGCGATAGCGGGGTGGTAGGGTTTTACAGCCCGAATGGGTCGCAACCACCATGCATATGGCGAAAAAGCCCGTAATAGTGATTCGCTTCTACGGGTCGCGTTTCAGGATCAGCCTGTGCATATCCAGCAAATTACAGGCCGGCATAATAGTGGCGACCGGCGATGGACAGTGTGTCGATCGGTGGTCGCTATTATTTTTGGATTGTACTGTGCTTACCATCAGGCATAGTGCAGTCACTTTGCCGTGCTACAATAAAAAAAAAAAAAAAAAAAAAAAAAAAAAACATTAGATTACTAGTTCATTGATTAAACCGCGACTTAAACGACGATTTGAATAATATATAGTGTTACCGAAAAACTACTTAAGCTATATGTAAATGACGGCCACTTAACCTTAACACTTAGAGCTTAGAATGTTTTCTATTTCTTTTTTTCTTGAACTGACTACGCTATTGACCTAGCAAGGTCTTAACAGCTTCACCGAACTACATACATAGAACGTTGGCCACAATGCCATATGTTTGTAAGTTGAAACCACAGTATGTGGTTTTTAAAGGTGGTAGAACCACGCTAAAGATATTACTGTCTTCAACTTTAATGGGTCGGCTCGTTCGAGTTGGTTTCACCCTCTTACAGAAAAACGATGTGAAGTGGCAGTGCATGCATTGTAACGTTTCGTTCGATCGGTGACATCGCCGGAAACCCATCTTTTTTCACCTGTCCCCTCCCTCAACATAGGCTGGCAAAGTACTTGCGACTCCCCTAGTGTTGCAAGGGTTTATGGACGTTGGTGATCACTTAACATTGGATGACCTACCTGTTCGTTTGCCTCCTATAATATATAAAAAAATGTATAAACGTATTTTTCGGAACTCGCGAAGGCTTACTAATTCAAATAAGTAACACTATATGGATGGCGGTAAAGGAAAACATCACGAGGTAAGCTGAACGTGAGATAGTTTTAGTACCAACTACCACATGTTGGAAAATATAGAACTGTGTGTTTCTCAGGGCTGGAAATCACCAACACGTCGTGAGCTGGCGTTGTCTGTAGATGATCCCCATAAGTTCCTTTGGAAGCAAGCCCTGCAATAAGTCTTTTATAGACTGATAACTTTTTTTTTATTGTAGCACGGCAAAATGACTGCACTATGCCTGATGGTAAGCACAGTACAATCCAAAAACAATAGCGACCATCGAGTACTGTTAAAATAAAATGTCGATTGTACGTTTAAATGTCATGCCTTGAATATTTCTTATTATAGACTTCTATGCTCTATGACGCCATCTTCTATAATAATGCATTCACTCTTTTTGTACTATAGATAAACGTCATCTTGAACAGTTGTACATTTATTTCTCTATATAATAAAATAATAAGTTCACTGTAAATATAGTGTTTTGTTCTCACATATTAACAGATACACTATCCATCGCCGGTCGCCACTATCATATCGGCCAGCAAAAAGCTGGATATCCACAGGCTGATCCCGAAACGCGACGCGCAGAAGCGAATCACTATTACGGGCTTTTACGCCATATACATGGTGGTTGCGACCCAGTCGGGCTGTAAAACCCTACCACCCCGATTTCGCCATTGTCTCGATCGTTATTCAGCAGGGTGCACCACGTGCAGGTGACGTTGGCTTGGGTGTCCTCTCCAGTTTTATGATGTTATTCAACACCCCTTACACCCCAAAACGTTGATGATGAATGTTTTTTTTTCGAACTTACTACGCTATTGACCTAGCAAGGTCTTAACAGCTTTACCAGACTACAAAAAATGTATCTCTTCTGCTGTCACTCGGATTCGAATTGAGGTTACACGGATTTTCGAAGCAACCGATTTCTATCTGAGCTTTTTTTTATATGATGATTGTTCCTAATTTGATATTTTTCATATTAAAGCAAACAAATGTTTTCATAGTTATATTTATTTTCGTAATAAAATTCGTTTTCTATTAGATATACATATTTATACACGAATAAATATTTAAAAACATGACTTTCGCGTAAATAAATTCCAAATATTATATGAAACATGATAAACATAAATTATTCAACACTTGAATAAATTTGAATAATGCACCAAATGAAAGCAAAAATAAATAAATATTTCGGTATTAAAATTAATTATAAAAAATGGAGCTGACAAGATATCAAAGCTAGAGTGTAATAATAATTCATGAAAGGTTTCAGCCTTTGATGTGTAATGATCGTCTCATGCGGGCACACAACTTGGAAAACTCAGATCTACGTTTGAAAATTTAATTCCAAACTAATTTGTAGAGTGAACGCCCCTTGACTGAGATGAAACTTTTGGTTAACTCTTATTTGTCTTCGCATGTGGAAGGTACTCGGTTATTATGTAATTTGTTCCGAGTTTTCAAACGAATTAATTAAAATACCAGTAATAGAAGCACAGAAATAGGTTAAATGATTATTTTCTGACATGGATTTTGAATTCAAGGTTGAATTTTGTTGGTTACGTTAGGTTAGGTTAACGCTGTGTACTCAGCTGTCTCCTTACAAGATGAGGTCCGGCGGCGGCACTTCTGCTGCTGAGCCACACCGCTGGGGCGGCACGATGAAGTCTATAGAGATCTCGTGCCGCCCTATCCATAGCGGAAGACGTACGCCGTGAGGTTTTAATCCTTGTGAGTCGGACATAACCCACCCTCTCCCCCGGAAGGGTGGGTATCCATAAGGGATTTCCCCATGTAAAAAAAAGGTTAGGTTAACGCTGAAGCTATTACTGGTTTCAGCATAAATGGGTCGTTTCGCCCGGGGTTGTACCACCCGACCAACAGAAATACCCACGTGAAGTAACAGTGCTTGCATTGTTGCGTTTCGTTCGGCCAGTGAGAGCGCTGGAGGCCCACCTTCCTCTCTTTCTCTCTCCTTCCGTCTACCCCACCAACACAGGCTGACAACGCACTTGCGACTCCTCTGGTGTTGCTGGTGACTATGGACGGTTGCGATCACTTCTCATTTGGTAACCCACCTGTACGCTTACCTCCTATGATATAAAAAAATATCACATTCTAAAGTTCTAGCTATATAATTATAAATGCTGTTTTAATTTCGTAATCCGGTGAAACTGTTAAGACCTTGCTAGGTCAATAGCGTAATCAGATCGAAAAAAATATGTTTTAATTTCTAAGCTCTCATATAGCATGCATGTTAGTGTCACATCTAAGTAGGTTACAATAGTAACAACTTCACTACTTCAATGTCAACAAAACACAATATCTATTGTAGATTAGTTTTATGAAATAAATAACAAATAATTGTTAAAGTTGTTTGGACACAACGCTCTGCAGTGTACTTTCGCAAAGCGATTGTGTCAATAATTACTTCATTTTGTTAAAAGTACATACAAAAAATACTTAACCCAAATCGAGTTTCTTCGATTATTGTCTATGATAGGATCGATTTCCGAACCGGTGGTACTTTAATTGTTCACGGCCGCATTTTCAGGGTCTGAATTGATTAATGAATATTTGATTTTGCTATCCTACCACCAATTTGGTACGATTTAGCAACGATATTGAATTCTTTGAAAACTCAGCCTCATTACAAATCTACAGATACTGTCCAAATTACTATGGAGATCCACCATTGCTTAATTGCTCGACTAAAGTCAACGTGCTTTAATTATAAAGCAAATTCCATCTCTATTAAGAAAATTAGTATATTAATTTGAAAACTCAATTATACAAACACTGCAGAAACTGTAAACATAGTTAACGTAGGAGATACGCCTGTCGTATTGTCAGTGCGGTTTCCACAGTATACTTGACAGAATCTAGTAGATGCTTCTACAATCAAGCTGATGTTCTAGATAATTCTAATCAAAGACGTTTTCGAAAATTAAATGGTATAACGAACTACAAAGCTTTATATGTAAACGAAATCTAATTTAATATATTAATTTCTAACTGCCTTGTTTATCTATACTAATATTATAAAGAGGTAGTTTGTGAGTTTGTGACGTTGTGATGTTGTGACGTTGTAGGGGGTAATCTCAGGAACTACTAGTCCGATTTGAATAATTCTTTCAGTGTTATATAGACTATTCATCGATAATGGTTATAGACTATATATCATCACGCTAAGACCAATACGAGCGGAGCACAGATGAAAAATGTTTCAAAATCGGGATGTATTTTCATTTTAAGAACTGCTGCGTGTTAGTGTTAGTGTATTTATTCCACGCGAACGAAGTCGCGAGCAGAGGCTAGTATATCTATACATTTAATAAGAATGGAAATCTAATGCGTCTGTGCTACTTTGTTAAAAAAATTGTTGTATCTAGGAATAAGTAATAAAACTAAATTACAATCATTTTTAGAAATGTATGTTTGTTTGTATGAACACGCATCACTTCGAAAGTACTAGGTTCAGAATAAAACCACACCAAATCTATATATAAATTAGTCTTTGTTTCATTAAAATCGGTCCACTCTATCAAAAGTTATTGTAATTTTAATGACGACGCGGCGTAAGTACGAGAGAAATGTAGATAAATAAATAGCCTTCATACATTCAGATGATTTTATTAACCAATGTTTTTACGTAGTGTTTTTTTTCCTTGTTGACGAAGTCGCAGGCACAGTTAGTTTGTACTATCACTGTAATGTGTGACCAATTGGAACATATATCAATTGCTGTTATTTAAAAATGATCTAACACGAATTTCCATTATATAATTTATGTAAAATACAATTAGTTTCAATCTTAAAAATGGATATTGTATAGATTCTTTTTTCATTAAACTACCGTAATTTACCTAATGGGCTTTCATAACTTCACTGGAAGTTATGCTTTTTTTATGTCGTAGGAGGCAAACGAACAGGTCACCTGATGTTAAGTGATCACCGTCGTCCATAATCACTAGCAACACCAGGGGACTCGCTAGTACGTTGCTAGCCTATATTTGGGGGGAATGGAAGAAAGAGGCGAGGGGAGTAAAAGGGGGAGGGGAGGTGGTCCTCCAGCGCTCTAACTGACCGAACGAAACGCAACAATGCAAGCACTTTTACTTCCCGTCGGTTTTCTGTGGGTCGGGTGGTACTACCCCGGGCGAGCCGACCAATTCATGCTGAAGCCAGTAATAGCTCCACTCCCTCTCTTTTTGTATGTATTTCGAGGGATATAGAAATGGATTCTGTTTCATTCTCTGAGAGTCTAAAACCTACATACTGACATCTCATTTCATAAACTCAAATTCACACCGTCCGAAAAGTTTTATATTCAAAAAAAATCAATCTCCGTGTTCAATGTTTATCACATAATCAAGAACAGTCAGACTACAACAGTAATTCCAATTGACAGTACGATTCACACGAGACAACTGGCAGGAGATACGTTCAGTGTAAACGACTTAATTAAACTGTCACCGTATAGTCTGTAATCAGGCGCGTTTGTATTGTGCTGAAATGTTCACATTGCGATAATGTTAACGGTATTCGACGATTCCCACTCTGTACCATTTAAGGAAAAGAAACAAAAAACACTGGTTTAGGCTTATTATTAAAATTGTGTCGACTAAAAATTAAATACTAAATTCCCCCACATCTTATATAGGGTTATTTGTAATTTCACGTATTCTCGTTAGGAGGTGATATGGATGAATATTTGTGATAATTAAAACCACCATATGCATAAATGAACCATTTTGAGTTGTCATGTTTTCAGATTAGAAATATGTACAATACCACATCAAAAGCTTATTAAAAAAAGTATCACTTTAAATCTTTTTTTTTTACGTGAAAATGCCTTAAAACGTTATTAAACTTGGCTTGTAGATTATTTTAAAAACAATCGTTTTATTAACTCTTTAACAATATATAACAACCAAGAACTTAAATCAAAGAAACTGAAAAAATTATGGTCACAAAGTAAGCAGGTGAAAATTCGCGTTCGAAATAAACTTAAGGCCGTTCTTTAAAATTTCCATAAAATTAATTAAAAACAATACCTAATAATAAAAATAGTTCGGAGGGGATGTTTATATAAAAGTAGAATCAATGAGAACAAACTATTTAATCAGTAACCAATAGCATTATTGCAGTTATCACATACTTACACCACGCTTAATTTACTATCAACGCCTTCAGTTACATCAAAGTGTAATTTACTGGTTTTTTTATAATTTTAATAGAATATTAATTTTGCAGACTAAACGTAACTATTTTATTAAAAACGCGTAAAGAAGAAGGTATAATTGGAGTGATTGATTCCGTTAAAATTTTTTTTTCATTGTGTAATAGGAAGCCATATACTTAATCCTTGAGTGTCATAGGTTATATTTATTCTAACCAGTTTTAACGCATTCGAAGTCCTAGATGGTTGGTAATTCGCTTATCAATTTTTGACCCTTTTTATTCTCAAATTCCTTATGTAATTAATATTGTTAATAGTAAAATTGTTTAATAATTTCACTATCAGTTTAGATTTTGTTGCATTTTTCTTTAGGTGCATGACGCATCTTTGCCAAAGGTGTATTTATTTTTTTGTTTATTTTAGACTAACTTTAACGGTATTATCACCCAAATGTTACTAATAGTAAGTTGTAACCTTAGTAATTAGACTAAGAATACATTCCTTTCTAAAACATAATATTATGTTGACTTGTTATCACAGATTATACTTGATAATGGCGGATTTGCCTACATAGCTAGAGACCATACCGAAAGAAAAACAAAATAGATACCATAAATTACAATACGGTGTGTAACACAGCCGCTATAATTAATACATGAGATTTTGTTTATTTGTTCGGTTGCTGAAGATTTTGTTCGTCGTCAATAAGTATTTAAGTCGAAAGCTTTTAAACAGATTTATGTTCGAATAACAATTACTTATTGCTTAATTTTGTTTATGTTTCGACTTCCTCCGTTCCCGCTCATTGTTTGAAGATGCACTTAAGGTACGGGAATAACGAATGTCATTATCAATAAAATGTTATTGTTTGGTTTTTCTCTTTGCGTTTAATTAATTCTAATGTTTACCTTTTTTATTCTCTTTCGCCGGGGATTGGAGCGTTATTGAAATTAATTATTATTATGAAAAATGTTTGGTCAAACCGAAAATTTTATACATAAAGAAAGCCTTCTCAGCAAATGTTGGTATTCCTTAGTGGTCTACTTTTTATTAAATTTTAGTAACATAAAAATAAAATAGTCATTAGCACTAGAGATTTTTTAAAGTTCAAAAATCTATAGCAATTATGTTCAAAGATAAATTGCTATTATATTTTGACAGGCGTTTTTATACATTCAAACATGACTAAAATTGTAAAATCGTTTGATTATTGCGTAGTTATCATAAATGCAATATGAAATTAAATTATTCTAAGACAGTAAGTGTTTTATAAATTAAGATAAACATTTCGGTTGAAGAAATTTATTAGGTAGTTTGATATATAGTTAGGTTTTTTTCTCGAACTGACTACGCTATTGACCCAGCAAGGTCTTAACAGCTTCACCGGACTAATATAGTTAGCATTTTTATTTATCTCTGATTAACAAGTAATTCACGTAACCTTTCACAACTTCATGACAATTTTCTCTAATATTTATTCTCATTGATTTCTAGAACTTTCTATACTTCACTGTTAGTTTTGGAAACTTTGTCTGACCTTCTAAGTTTCCAACTTTCTTGTGATCACGGACTATTAAACCAGGTATACGGTACTTACTAGAGTCACGAGTACCCACTAATCTTTTACTAGACCTTATTTTAATGTTGCTGAACAAGTTATTACGCCTTTGGAGGTAAAAGTACTTTGTTAGCTATTGCTAGTACGTAGTCTCTAGGGTCTATACTCTCGGCAACATGCAATATCAGATAAAGCGTTATGACCAATTTCCTATTCTTGACAACATATGTAATAACATTATTATCATATTTGCATTTAATTAGGGATAGACAGTTAAACACACTCGTGAGCTTTAGTGGTAACATTAACTAAATGTCTATAACGAATCATGTTTCTGTGCTAATTAAAAGAAATGTTATTCATTATCTGTTGCTGATTATTGTGCTATCGTATATTTGTTGTCAGTTTATAACTATGCCATTATAACGCACAATTAAACAAGTAATCCTTGTATATATGTATGCCCATCTGGTTTAATTGTAAGCAAGTGAGAAATTAAATCAAAGCTTAATTGTCTGTAGTACCATCTAACATCTAATGTGGAATTCAAATAACACAGTAAATATTATTCGCAATGATATTACAACTATCATTTAATATTAGCAACTCTTTGTTATAAAATAAATAAAATATACAAAAGTACCTTCAGATTACTATGATAAGTAACGTATTAAATTGATTATGATTTGATAGAAGATAATAGAAGTTTTGTTTTTCTTTTTTAATTACAATCTAATACTGTTTTAAGAATTTTAAAATAGAAATATGATTTATTTTTTTACATATGTGTAAACTGGAACCTTTGCGGTGTATTTTTAATATATATTTTTCTATATAAACTAAGATATATTTCAACTTTTAAGATTAAAAATAATTGCATATATTTATTTATTCTATATTGTTTTGTAAACAGTTGACATTAATTATGATTGTAATAAAGAAAATATGTTATTATTGACAAATAAGATGTGGCGGAGTTAAGTGAGTTACAAACGAGCAAGAAGAAGAAAACAAAGTTACGATGTAAGAGAAAATATAATTAATTTGGTTCTCATGATTAGTATCATTTGTATGATGGATTCTGGGGAGAATAATGGCGCGGCGCAGACATGTACGTACAGTGTAAACCCTATCTAATGTCGTTCGTTATAACGAAAAACTTTCTATAATATAGAAAATAATTCAATTTGGTTGATGTATCACAACACCATTTTTTGTACTCTTCCCTCTACATAACTCTTTATAATTTAAAAAAAAATTCTCGGTCACTAGAAATTCGCTTTCTTCCAATCACTTTGCCTTCCATGTTGTTCGCGGACGCAAACAAACGCAACAACGCATACGCATAAAAAAATACTGGATACCATCGCTAGTTAAATTGTGAACTCCAGTGACTGAAACTTGCCGATATTGAAAAACGATAGGAGTATTGTAAATATTTATCATATAAAGCGTATGAATACAAAATCGTATCATCTAGACCGCTGAGTCCGCAGATTTTTCAAACCTCATCCTGAACCACTTACAAACAACAAAAAGTTTACAATATATTTATAAATTTGTTTCGTCTATCTCGAAAACAACTCTAACGATTTGGATTTAATTTCGTATTTACATAAGGTTTCTCTTTCTAAATTCATCTACATAGGGTTCTTATTTGACAAAAACGCGACTTTAAACAAAATAAATTAATTACTAGCACTCATGTCATATAGCGATATTTCGTAAATCTCTGTTGTATGTACTTGCCTTGTCGGCAGTGGGTGATAATCTACTGTTACCTTAAAATTTTTTGAGATGGTACTATACGTCATTATACGAAAATGAATGCATTCGGTTGTGTTAGCCATTCGAGCAAAGTCAGGCGCCCAGGTACTGTATATGTAATGTTTGTACCTTGACTTTGACTGTGGGCTCCCCCATTACAACTTATTAGCTATTACGACAGGGACATTAAACTCTGGATATATGCCTTACAATTGTTTCTGTGGTCATAGCGAAATGCTCGCATAATCGCATTTTTCGATAACGCTCACCAACAATAATTATAATCAACAACTGATAATCAATAATTATGATCTAAATAGTTTATTATCTATTACGTAAAAAGAATACATTATGTTATTAGATCTTGTAATAATTATCTCTTGAGAGAAACAAATAACAAATGAACTCTTGACCAAAAACAAGCTTAGTAATGAATAAAAACATAATCCCCGAAAGGCAAGGAAAATAGACCGAGGAAAAGCACATTATTATGAGCGTAGCAGGTGAGAATCTGTAAGCGATTAACGCTGCCCGGTAATACGTAGGTGGTGCAAATTGAGGGATTTTGGATGCGAGTTTTTGGGTTATGGTACAAGTTAAAAAAATATTAATAAGGAATGTAAACATTATTTCCAATTAATGATTTATAATAATATGAATGCATCGTCACGAGTGCGACTCTGCATATATCATTCTTTTTTGTGGATGTACGCGACATTTACTGATTAAAATTCGTAGCGCCATCGGTTGTCAGTGAAGGAAACCATCGTAGGAAATCTGAACCTGACAAATGTTCTGTACGTATGTGGGAATATATATAATTGTAGATCTCTCGAAGTATTCGATAATAAGTCATGAGCTGACGTGATAATTATGCCTAAACTTTCATTTGGGGAGAGGATATAGTGGATCTTTTACAGGCTCTTATTGATGATTAAGAGACTTAGTTTTCAAGAGCGTATTTATACATGAATGGCTAGAAATTTCTAGTTGAAGATTATGTCATTTTAAAGAAGCATTTGGCCCGCTATAAGTACTGTTTGAAATCTTTAAAAATAGTTTCAAATAATTTCGTTTAGATGCTCATAATATTAATAAAACTGAAAACAAACGAGATGAAACACTTAGTATGACATGCTAGGTAAGTGCTTAAATCGTGTGGTAGTTCATGGTTACATTTAACATATAAAATCATAATATCAAAACGAATACCAATAAACAGAAAGAGAATATTAGTTAAAGTTTGTTCTAAAGCTTTTAAAAGTATGGGAACGATACTTTTACACGCGAAAAACGCATACATATGTTCAATTAATAGAATGGAAGGGGATCTTTTCAAGATTAGTCATTACCTAGCTGCTCCTTGTCAGAAAGCAACATGGTCGAACAATGGGAAGCGGAGTACGAGCCGAGGCGTGGAAAGTGGGCCGGACTACGTGGCGATGCAATTGTACGTTGCGACGTACACTGAATGCGGTGATTGATCGCACTTTTTCCGTAAAGTGATGTTAAGTGAAAATCAGTTTTGCTTTCTTTGAGATAATTAGGTCAAATATTAAACACCTAAAGCAAGTAATGAGTAATCTGTGAGAATATTGCAGCTCTTTAACGAGTCATGTATATTATTTTTACGATTATTGAAAACGTTGAATCGCTTCAACTGGATAGCTCAGAGACAGCATGTTCAAACACTGTCTTTATAACATTTTATAATTAGGGTAACATTTTGGTCAAGAAAACATTCGAAATTAAACAATAGTATAGTGGTAGGGTTTTTTTATTTTCGCCTTTCGGCCCCATCATCTTTTCACACCGAGTGAGTTTTTAGTCATGCTATATGAGCATGTTATTTATACACTTATATATTATTGTTATTTATGAACAAAACATAAAGATGTATGCAACGGCCAACCGCTTTTGACTTGCACCACACACCAATACCCAACACTGTCAGCCGCGTTATGAGGGCGCGTGTCCTGAATTTTGCGAAGGCACGCGAACGGACACGGTCGCTTTTTTCAGGCACATCTGCTTAATTATTCGGAACGGCTCCGACAACGGGTTTAGGATGGATAAAGATAATACCCACCTCGTTGCTTAATTTGATTGTCATTCGTAGGATTTATTAATTCATCTGTATTTCGCTAAGATTTATAAATGAGACAATTAGAATTTAGATTTTAGATTTATAATTTCCTCGACCTTGAAAAGCGTTTTAAGATTTTAAATAATACTTCCTCTTCAATTCGTCTGTTCGAGTCAGTCGCATCTTATTACTAGATAATGTATTTTTTTTTAATGTATACACAGTGTATTAATATTGCTTTGAATTACTCTGTATGAATTGTATAAAAACTTCAGATATTTCAGAAAAAAATATTTGCAAAAATCAACATTGTAACGCGCAACATTGCATGCGCCTCCCTCTCGGATCGTACGATGTCACGCCACCCTAGTCAGTCCCTCACAGACCGTGATAGCGTTAAAACATTTCATTACGCATTCAAAATACCTGGAAACAATAATTCTCTAAAATCATACGAATATTATTTGAGTGAAAGAATTATTTTTGAAGGAATTCTTCGTATACGTCATTTTCTTTTTGGGTTTATATAATTAATGTTTCTGCTACACAGTGAAATTAAAAAATCCCTTAATTAAGGCGTATATAAGTTTTACAAAAAATAATAACTTGTTTTTTTTTTTCTCGAATTGACTACGCTATTGACCTAGCAAGGTCTTAACAGCTTCACCGGACTACATAATAACTTGTGTTTTGAAACAATAGTGGCCTATTGAAATCAGAATAGGCATAATTAAATAAACTATTGGCGAAAGAAAAGATCGATCTGCAATTATTTATTTTAGGCTTTTTTAAATATTCTACTCGCTACATTCGCTTCGCTCTATTCGAAAAAAAGAGTTAGATAAAATAGAATTATTTACTTACTCGTATTAATAATTACAGCAATATTTAAAAATTAACCTCGCACTCAGAAATATATAAAACTTCTCGGAAAAGAGAGTCACCGATTATTTGACATCCAATCCTCTAGATTATCCTCACACATTGGAACCGAAATGGTCTCGGACGGTCCGGTTCCAGAGAGGTTTCCTTCCACGAACGACCCGACTGTGGAATGAGCTTCCTGCTGAAGTGTTTCCTGGGGACTACAGTATGGAGTACTTCAAGGGGAAAATTAACAGGTTATTTAGGGGTCAGCAACGCGCACGTGACACTTCTGATGTTATAGGCGTCCATAGGTTGCGGTGACCGCTTTACACCAGGCGGCCCGCATGCTTGTTTGCTACCGACGTAGTATAAAAAAAAATATATATATATATTACTGCCATTGTCGAGTAGGTTATCTTATTTATATATAAATTTCTTCTGTACGTGTGTATGTCACTGATCTCCTCCTAAACGACTGAACCGACTTTGATGAAATTTAGTGTGCGTGTTCCAGTGAATCCGAGGATGATTTAGATACCCAATTGGACCAGATAGGTGGCGCTAAGGTTCACTTTTAGGATTTTTTATTATAAAGGCATGCCAACGTCTGCTGGGACCGCTAGTAATATTATAGTGTCTTGTGATTATTTCAATGTTCAAACAAGATGGTGGCCCTCTTGTTAGAACTGTCCAGGGATTCTATGTAGCATCTCAAAATTCATGCTCCGTGGTATTATTTTCTATCCACTTCACTTGTGTACAATAATCGAAAACGAACTCATATTACAAAATATAGACTCAAATAAAACAAGATTATGAATCACTGCAAATAAAACATAGTCCTCTGCCACGAATCTGTCTGTTAGTGATAAACTCAAAACTAATAAATAGATTTTCGTACTGTTTGCACTAGTAGGTAAAATGATTTATAAAAAGATTTAAGTATATCATTTTTCAAGTTTTTTTTTAATTATCAAGGCGAGACAACGTACATAATTAGTAATTTCTCAATCCAATGCTCTTAGTTCGAACTATATGATATTTTTTAAAATAACAGTAAGTACATTTACTCATTAGGTAACACATAGCTAAAAGCTGTTTTGGTACAAAATA
The DNA here is from genome assembly GCA_014332785.1 of Antheraea mylitta. Taxonomy (NCBI): domain Eukaryota; kingdom Metazoa; phylum Arthropoda; class Insecta; order Lepidoptera; family Saturniidae; genus Antheraea; species Antheraea mylitta. The sequence goes on from JACEII010000090.1 coordinate 1,065,551, forward strand.
AATAAATAAAACATCAGACTCGGGATAACAAATGCTCCCGCAACAAACCAAAATTACATTTGTGCCTTTGTCGCAATAACAAAATTAAGTCTTTTGGCAATTTAGTACTGTTGCGGGCGGAACGGCTGGTAATTTTGGCTCCCACACGACCGGCTAATGGGTCATCGTGTACCCAGCAGTGGGCTCGTTAATCCCTATTAAATAATTGGATACGGATCGTGCCACGTCGTTTTGTTAAGATTTTTAATTGTTTTTTTTTTTTTTTGTTAATACTGTAAAAATCGAAGATTGATGACTTAATTGGGCTTATTTTTATATGAGTTCCAAGATAAAGAGGTTCTGCTTAATTCTAATATATATTTTTATATGCTAAATTTTTTAAAATACTATATGACCGTTTTTATATTTCTTTATATAAATAAAAAAAAAACATTAAAATCGGTTCATAATTGACGGAGATATCGATTAACATACATAAAAAAAATACATACAACCGAACATAGAACCTCCTTCTTTTGCGAAGTCGGTTAAAAAGAGAATCGGTTAGGAAACTAAAAGAGAACAGGCAGTGAACTATCTTGTCCCATTTATGTATGAAAATAGATTATATTTTAACCCATTTATAGTAGACGAATAATTAGATTTGTTGCTTAAATTTTAGCATGAAATGAGACCGACAAGATAAGAGTAAATCACAAAAAAGTCTAGCTTCAATTATCTAATTAAAGCTTATTAAAGCGCCGTGTCAATTATACTAGGTTATTCTGTCGATGATCGGTATTGCTATTAAATATTGGCAGGCGTACACGAAATAAATTATTATAGAAGTATAGAAATATATCTTCCCAGAAATCTATTTCAATGCCTATTAATAACTATGTTACTTAATTTGTAAATATATACGTAGGTAAATAATTATGACGTCACACATACACTGCCTACATAATTCGCTACAACGCAACAAAAATGTTCTCGAATTTTCAACAACGCAAATATTCGGCTTATATACGCGTAACTTCCATAAATATTTGAGTTTTGCGTTTGCGTAAGCTTGGTTTTCAATGGCGTTGCAGTAGACACTCTGTACAGTAGTTAGGAAAATGTATTTTTAAAATATTATTTTTTGTTGGATTATTATTTACGTTTACATTCATGATTTTGCTTTTTGTAGTCAGAAAATAACTTTGCGAATCATATGAACAGAAGTAAAAAAAAAAATCATTAATGACTACACCTTAGATTTTTTAAAGACTTTTTAAAGATATCTACTGAATGAGCCTTAAGCTTTTCATTATAAATCTTACAAACATTTTCATACCTATTAAAACTTTAAAATCACAAATTTTCAAGACCGTCTTTAAGAGTTTATGTATTTATATGAGGTTAGGTTAGGTTTTGTAGTGGTAGAGCCAAGCTGGAGCTGTTATTGTTTTCAGCACGAATGGGTCGGCTCGTCCGGGGAAGCACCACCCTCTCACAGAAAACCGACGTGAAGTAACAGTGTTTGCTTTGTTGCGTTTCGTTTGGTCAGTGAGAGAGCCGGAGAGCCACCTACCCTCCCCTTCCCCTTCCTCCTTCTCTTCCTGCCCCCCCCGCCTTCCTCCCAAACACAGGCTGGCAACGCACTTGTGACTCCCCTGGTGTTGCAAGTGTCTATGGACGGTGGTGATCACCTAACATCAGGTGACCCATTTGTTCGTTTGCCTGCTATGATATAAAAAAAAAAGTTGTAAATCTTCATAAGGCTAAAAGAAATTATTTTATACGTTCTAGTTAATTTTAATAGCGAGGTATACTAAAAAGCATTCATAAATTTTCTTTTATTAAATTATAAGTTTGAAACATCATAAATTTGTTTGGTCTCGATAGTATTATATGTATTTTCAGAGTGAAAATTCTTATGGGAGGGAATTGAATCTCTGATCCGTGACTTTTTTGTGTGACGAAAAGTAGTGGGACTAAACACTGTCGGGTAAAGTGTTGAAAACACTGGTTTTCGTCCGATCCTCAAAATTAAGTAACGCTGAGCGCAGTCAGTATTTGTATGAGTGACCGACTAGGAACACCGCGTGACGTTGGCTTTAGGTTGTACTTTATTAATTAAAATGTTTTCCTGTAATACAAAAGTTTTACTTCTATCCTGTGTCTTTACGGCACACTTTATTTTTTATTTATTACTAGTTTCTCCCCGCAACTTCGTCCGCGTAGAATAGTTACATTGGATTAAGTAACTTTAACTCGCGACTTCGTTTCCGTATAAGGTGATAATACTTCTTCGCTTCTATTGATTTTAACCTAAGAATGTAGACTCCCTTGGTACATGACCTATCTAACACTAAAAGAATTTTTAAATCGGTCTAGTACTTCTCAAGATTTGCGCCTTCAAGCAAACAAACCGTTCAGCTTTATTAGTATAGATAAGTGTCGATTATAATTAAAATTGATAAGCTATAATAAAGGGTTTTTGTTGTTGATGATACCGGCATTAATAAGAAGCAAACAAATAAGGAATTCTGTGTCGACATATTTACGTTGAACGTGGATCATGCATACTTATATAAAGAATTCTATATAATACAATATCACACACTGATAACCTTTTGTTTTTTGTTTATACGCACTAATCTGTGGAAGCAACAATCAGAATAAAAAAAATGTCTATTTATTACGAATACGAGTTCTGAAATTACGCGAAATAAAACTTCTTTGTTCAATTTAGACTCCCAAAAGGCACATATGAACGTCAAAAGTACTACCGGTTCGGAAAACAACCCAGTCATCGAGAAGAACCGGCAATCGACTTTTTTTTTTTTCGAAATGTCTACGCTATTGACCCAGTAAGGTCTTAACAGCTTCACCGGACTACTAAGGCGAGCGCTTAAGGCACTCAGCCGATTCCATTCTGGCAACCACCTCAAGGGTGCACGGCACACCTCGGCCTGGCTGTTGCCTGTTGCATACAAAATCGCGACCTATCTTAGCTAACCTAGCTAACTATTCATATATGTATGAGTTGTTGAAACGTATATGTGTACCAAGCATACACGCCTCAACAACTCCTCCATATATTTATTATCGGAAAATTGAGAGTTTTTCAGTTCGATAAGGGAAAAAAGTAAACCCTTCCACTTTCATGTGTAAGCATGTAGGCTTGCACGTGTGTGCGGGTAATCGTGTAATGTTGTAGTAGTGATGTATATTTGTGTGTCACTGTATCGCGCAAGCAACACACTCAAGGGCTCCCTACCGAGGGATCGAACCTAGGCTTGAGCCGCTGCCGTGGGAGGCCTAATCGGAAGAAACTCGATCTGATCTCTTTTCATTATACATAACACAGCACAACATATATTTATTGACATATACAGTTACATTCATTTTTGGTTGGTGCAGAGAGAGAAAGGCGTCATTTCCAGATGTCACCATTGTGACAACAATGTGTTTTGGGACTTTGTTATAAAATCTTACGCTTTTATCTGAAAAACTATCACTGGTCTTAGCCTGAAACATGGGGTAACTAAAAATTGCCGAAGTTTAGGTCCAAACTACATTAATTTAATGTTAGCATAAGCTACAATAACAATTTACTTTAATAAATTGTCATGCAAATATAACAAAGATTCCTAACTCTATTTGAAGTAGTTAATTTGAAAAAGTTTACGGAGCACGCGGGCCGCCTAGTTTTCAACAAAATGCCTTTATAGTTAAATGTTAAAATACGGGATTATTTTGTATAAAAATCGCGGCGATAAAATTACTACAAACTAACTACATTTTTTAATTCCTAAACATCTAGAACAGAGATGAAGTACAGTTAAAACTACCATAAACTTAAAAATTTTGGGGTATAAGGGATGTCGAGTAACATCTTAAGACTTGAGATACCCAAGCCAACCTCACCTGCACGTGGTGCACCCTGCTGATCAACGAACGAGGTAATGGCGATAGCGGGGTGGTAGGGTTTTACAGCCCGATTGGGTCGCAACCACCATGTATATGGCGAAAAAGCCTGTCATAGTGACTTGCTTCTGCGCGTCGCGTTTCGGGATCAGCCTGTGCATATCTAGTACCGGGTGACTTGCGTCATTATGGCCGGCATGACAACGGCGATCGGCAATGGATAATCTGTCTGTCGGTGGTTGCCGATGTTTTTGGATTGTACTATGCTTAACATCAGGGATAGTGCACTCACTTTATCGTGCTTCAATAAAAAATAAAAAAATGATATCAAGAATAAACTACATTATTTTTTATCTAAAAATAATCTATAGGTACATTAATTGTGGCAGCACACTAGTTTGCATTAGTTTATCTATAAGAAAAATGACTTTGCAGTTTATCATTGTTATTTTTCTATCTTGTAATTATATTTCCATTCATATTTTATAACCTCTCACAAGATAATTGATTATTAATATAGGCTATGAATGAAATCTACCTAATTCGTTCATTTCACTATATTAAAATTGGTCGAGAATTAATACAAATGTAACTGTTTAAATCAAATAAAAAATACTTTATTCAGTTTTAGGCGTTAATAAGACATTTAGGAACGTTAAAACTACCACAGATCCGGAAAACAGCTCAGTTATCGAGAAGAACCGGTCGTAACCGCTACGATTACGTACATTACATACCCTACTTATTATGTACGCATCAGCATAGTTGAAATAAAATTATATTTATTACAAATTTAATTGTTAGTCGCCTTTAAGCACTCAGTAAAGTTGCACTACAACACCATTGTAACGATTTTTTTTTCTCAAACTGATTACCCTATTGACCTCGCAAGGTCCTTAACACCTTCATCGGACTACTAAGGGGAGCACTCAGGGCACTCAGCCGATTTTATTTGTCAACTAGCTCAAGGGTGCACGGTACACCTCGGCTTGGGTTATTGCCTGATACGTGTAATTCTCGACCTATCTGAGCTGACCTAAGCCAACTATTCATACATATACGAGATGTTGGAATATATATGTGTACCAAACATACATAACTCAACAACTCTTATATATATTTCGTATCGGATAATTTTTTAAACTATTTCACTTCGTTAAGAGATAGAAACAAAACCCTTCATGAACTTTCATGTGTAAGCGTGTATACGTGCACGTGTGTGGAGGTCATATGTGTAATGTTGTTGCAGTGATGTAAGATTTTGCGTGACTGTATCGCGCGAGCAGCGCATTCAAGGGCTCCACGCCGAGGGAACAGACCTATGCTTGAGCAACTACCGAGAGGGCCTAATCTGGTGTGCGGGAGCGAAATTTACCTCCACCCATTGTAACGATAATAACAAATAAAGTAATTGTGACTTAATAAGCAACTATATTACCACAAACGGTCATCCTAAGAACAGAAGTAAAGCAAGGAGTTGCTCCTCAACCCTACAGTATTAATATACTATATGTATACTGTATTTATGATATTCGGTACTAGTTTTGCGAATGAAATGGAGACTAGATAAAAGCTTACTTTTCCTTCTAACGATAAATAGAATAACAAGGATTTCACGTATAATTAAGAAGTAATTAAAAGTAATTTAATCATCAATATGTAAATATCTAATCAAAGAAATTAAATGTGTTTTATTGGAATGTATATTAAAGCTAAACGTGGAATTAACAATTATACATCTTCAGACGTTAACTCCGGCGTCGGTAATATTTACACAGCGGCAACGAACGTGACATGAATCCGTGTATTTCCACCCAATGAGCCAAACAAAGAAAATTGCAGGCAATTTAAATGCATGCACCCAGCCAGCTCAGTAATGCGCGCAATTAATGAAATCTGTGTTTTTGCACGCACTTTAAAATGTTACTGGTTCGCGTCAATACTCTGCTGACTGAATAACCGGGTATTCGATTGAGCAGATTTATGTTAATTATTTTACTAAGGTTTAATTGTACTTAATTTAAAAAAAAGGTCGAGGCAGTCATGAGGACTGCTGACCCTTTGACCTACTGACCCTTTGCCGTTCTGTCTAAAATGTATCAAATAATATTTACTAGCTGATTCCCGCGACTTCATCTGTTTTATTTATTACATCAATTGTTTTATTATGGTATGCCTCAAAGGGATGAGGCAGCGTTTTCGATGAAAGATCCCAAGCGGCTGGACTTTTTCAGACACTTCCAATAATTATCTTTATATTTCAACCAATTTACAAAAAATATGGACAAATGATATACTACAACTATCCTCGTGAATCACTTTATCCATTAATGAAAACCACGAAAATCCGCTCTAGGTTTTTGAGTTTATCACGAACAGGCAGAAAGACTATATAATAAATAACAATATCTAAAGATTCAAAATGCATTTGTAATAAATTATATTATGATAATTTTACAACTGTAATTGCTAACTAAGCAGTTGAACTTTGAACGGACGACGTACATAGATATATTTTTAAGCCTTAAAAAACAAATTATCTAAATAAGCACTTCCTTTATTTAAAAAATAAATAAATAAATAAATATCTAATCGCATCCAACTCAATATTTATAAAAGCCATGTCTTTCAATATTCACCTGTGATAATGAACTAAAATTTTGGATTCGATTGACCCTTTGTAAATTTTTACTGTCCAAAGAAGTCAGATAGAATCATTAGTTTTATATAAGCTGTCCCAAAATTATAGCATGATTTGAGTTTGTCGCCATTTTGGTCGTAAATTGTTGGCAACCCTGAACAAATAACAATTCAGCGTTAGTAAAATGGAGCGTTATGCGAAACAATAGCGTATTTACAGTATTTAACAATATTTCAAAAATAATAAAAGTTTGTCGGCAGTAGTTCGAAAATTGCATATAAAATATGGTCAAAATAGTGTTTTAAAGTCGTCAACACCATTAGATATCTAAGTAGTTATTACTAATTACCTCTAGTATCATACTAGCAGCGAATATGGCATCGCTCGCGTGAGGTAAAAAATCATTGAGGTAATTTTATAATAAATGGTTTATCTTATACTAGCGGGCTAAGCGGACGTTATCCTGATAATAAAGAAAAAAACTTGATAAAATTATATACCTAAACCTTCCTTATGAATATCTTTGTGAAAACTCATGAAAATCAGTTCAGTAGTTTTCGAGTTTATTGCGAACATACAGACAGAAACGACAGAGGACTTCGTTTTATGCTATGTAATGATGATTTATGATTTTATTGAACAGATTTCGTACACAATATTTATGATGAGTACAAATTGGATCTTGTGTAAAATTAATGTCAAATTATGATGACGAAATTATATATTGTTTTGTATAAAAGCGGTCATCGTCATTTAAGATGAAAGATAATTTACCATACTGACTTTTTGAGTAAATCCTATGTTAAATATTTGCCTACTCCATTTTTGATTAATATTCGTTTATGTAAGATAATGCAATAGCATTAGTACATCGACTCATTTTACAATTTGTAGGCGGTAGTCACGCTGAAGCTATTACTGCCTTCATCGGTGTCGAGTAACATCTTAAAACTTGAGACACCCAAGCCAACCTCACCTGCACGTGGTACACCCTGCTGAATAACAAACGAGGCAATGGCGAAAGCGGGGTGGTAGGGTTTTACAGCCCGACTGGGTCGCAACCACCATGCATATGGCGAAAAAGCCCGTCATAGTGACTCGCTTCTGCGCGTCGCGTTTCGGGATCAGCCTGTGCATATCCAGTACCGGGTGACTTTCGTCATTATGGCCGGCATGACAATGGCGACCGGTGATGGATAACCTGTCTCTCGGTGGTGTTGCTATGTCGTGCTTTGTTAAAAAAAAAAAAACATCAATGGGTCGGCTCGCTCGGGATTGTACCACCCGACCAACAAAATCATCGACGTGAAGAAACAGTGCTTGCATTGTTGCGTTTTGTTCGGTCAGAAAGAGCGGCGGAGGTCCACCTTTCCTCACATTCCCCCTCTGCTCTTCTCTCCCCCTTCCTCAACACAGGCTGACAACGCACTTGCGACTCCCCTGGTACTGCCAGTGTCTATGGACGTTGGTAATCACTTAACATCAGGTGACCCACTTGTTCGTTTACCACCTATGATTTAAAAAAAATATGCAAATTAGTTTCAAATATTACCTAATGCGAAGGTTTATTAGAACTGATCCATAAAAGACACGATACAAAAAATGTATACCAATCCAGTTTGTTTTAAAGTTACAAGTATACAAAATGGTAGCGTTACCTTTTATAATATATACCTTTTATAAATTGATATGTTTTGTGCCTTGAAAATGTATGTATAAGATTACCCTGTAATTGGTATGGTATTATAAAGATGACATTGTTATTAACTCGTTCATTTTCAAAATAAATATAAATAATTAAAATCAATAATTGTCTATGAACAAGTAGTGTTTATTCTATTTTTCTTATTTATTCAATATCTTCTGTTTCCTGTTATCCTTCGTTGTAAAATAAATGGACAGTCTCTCGTAATAAAGTTATTAATTTGGTATCATTTGTAATAATTCTTATCAGATATATTTACAAATTCATTGAAATGAATATTATGTGATTTTTAAACGTTAATGGTTATAGCAAGATATTAAAAACCAATTATAAATTAATGGTTTTATTTATAAATTATAGACATTAACGTCTCGTGTTCAAATTACACGTATTTATTTAGATCTTAATTATGAAAGTAATGAATGCGTGAAAAATGTCAGCGCACACTGATTTTTACGTCATGTGACTTTTTATGTGAAGTAAAAAAAATTATCTATTCAAAAATTTTGTACAAAGGTGAACTGTAAAATTATTATATACTAATTGCTTGTTCCGGATTCTCACGCGTGGTCTCTGTATAATAAGACCATATATACTAATATTATAAAGAGGTAAAAATTGTGAATTTGTAGGGGGTGATATCTGGACCTACTCAACCGATTTTGAAAATTCTTATACCAATAGAAAGCCACGTTAATTGTGAGTGTTTAGACTATATATTAACTCAAAAAATGAAAAGACTGTTTTGTGGTAGTCGGATTTGCAAAGTAAGTCGGAGAAAAAACAGTCGAACGAAAACGTTTCCTACGAACGTTGCCTTAACGATTAGAGATATATGATTGAGTTCCAGAGAAAAGTTGTAGAGCTTTATAAAAAGTTCTTTCAGCATTAGATAGCTCATTTATTGAGGGAGGCTATGGGTTATATATCATCACGCTAAAACGAATACGACCGGAGCACCAATGATGAATGTTTTAAAATCGTGTCTTTTTTCTTTGGAGAGCTTCCGCTGCGTGTTAGCGTGGATGTAACTCTTCCCGGGCTTCTGCGAATCTTAAAATATGAATGAAATCATTGTGCCTTTTACCTAACTACTCCAATTCTTTCTACAGTAGTTGTTCTGAGAAGTTAAACTATGTTGACCTATCTCGCGCCCGTCGATGGAGCAGAGCTCCGCAAACATTGTTGAAATCTCTTGAACGAAGTGTCTATATATGGAACTCGTTCGGATGCGATGCTATTTTAGATAGTAGTTTGCTATTTTAGCGTTCCGTACTAAAAAAGCCTTATTATTTTACTATTTACTATCGCTTAGACATTGTTTTGCGGAAAGATTATCTATCTGGAATGGTGTTCGTAGCTGCATGCTATATAATTTCAATGAATATTTTAGAAGAAATTACATATGTAAAATTATTCACAATTTAAAAATGTGTTATATTTTTTTTACGTAGATTCCATGATTTTGATGGATTGCAAATACCAAAGCGCAAACAATTGAATGTAAATCACTTATACACATAACATCACACATTATTACGTTGAACTCATACGAAGCCGAGACGGAGTCACTAGTGTTCTATATATGGATACCTAGGTAGGATATATACCATTGATGGATGGTAGAACCACGGTGAAGCTAGAATTGATTTCAGTGTGAATGGTTCGGATCGCTCGAGGTACTACCATCCTCTCACAGAAACATCGACGTGCGGTAACAGTGATTGCATTATTGCATTTCATTCAGCCATGGAGAGCGCCGAGAGCCCACCTCCCTCCACTCTCTTTTCTCCTTCTCCCCTGCACCGACAACACAGGGTGGCAACGCACTTGCGACTTCTCTGATGTTGTTGGTGTCTATGGACGGTGGCGATCACTTAACAGCAGGTGACCCAGCTGGTCGTTTGCCTCCTATAATATAAAAAAAAACTGAAGATACCAAATAATAGCAGCATAAAATATTATACATAAAAAAACATGTTTATATCAATCGACTTTTTGTTGCGTTCTCCTTCTAAAACGGCAAAATATGTTAGCATTAAACTTACTGTGTTTATAGTTTAATTGCTAGCTTAAAACAACAGAAAAAAAACCAGTGAAGTTTCAGATATGTTAAAAATCCTGAATTGAATGAATAAAACCACTTTTCTTATAAATAACACGGCACACACCTCGGCTTGGCTGTTGCCTGTTACATGCAAACTCGCGACCTGACTTAGCTAACTATTCATATATGTTTGAGTCGTTGAGACGCATATGTGTACCAAGCATACACGCCTCAACAACCCCTCCATATATTTTTTTATCAGAAAATTAGAGTTTTTTCCGTTCGATAAGGGAAAAAATAAAACCCTTCCACTTCCATGTGTAAGCGTATAGGCGTGCACGTGTGTGGGGGTGATCGTGTAGTGTTGTAGCAGTGATGTAAATTTTTGTGTCACTGTATCGCGCGAGCAGCGCTCTCAAGGGCTCCACACCGAGGGAACGGACCTAGGCTTGAGTCGCTGCCGAACTTCCGCATCGAATAGTCTAAATAGTCCTGTATGAAAATCCCATAGTCCTATGTTTATGCATCAGTAGTTTTAGCGCGATTAAGGCTTAAACGAAACCTATTTTCATTGTGTTAGGTCGAATTACAATTAAAATGCTGAGCATGCTGAGCTCTAATTTATTTTTTATTTGTGGTCAAAAATGACAATCTAATTAATTGATTCTATTTGAGTTATTTTAAAAGCTTGTACTGTAGAAATAAATCTGGTATCGAATCAATTTGCCCCTTTTTTATTGCCTTTCTTTAAGTATGTCCACCAGTGAATATTATAAGATTGTTTAAAAATAACGATTTTTGTTCGCGACTCTGTGTATGTTTCAGGATTAGCTCTTTTTTTAATACCATTGGAGGCAAATGACCAAGTGGGGTCACCTGATGTTAAATGTTCACTACCGTCCATAGGCGCTAGCAACACCAGTGTAGTCGCAAGTGCATTGCCAGCCTGTGTTTGTGGGAGGGGAGAGGGATGGAAGAAGGGAAACGTGGAGGTGGAGGGGAGGTGAAGTGGGCTTCCGGCGCTCTCACTGCCCGAATGAGACGCAACAATGCAAGCACTGTTACTTCACGTTGGTGTTTTTCTGGGTCAGGTGGTACTACCCTAGGTGAGCCGACCCATTCATGCTGAAACCAGTAATAGCTTCAGCGTGGCTCTTACATTTAAATAAATGTTGAAAATTAAAAGTTGATTTAAATTACCGTTAAATTAAGTTAATTTAAATTATTTTTTTATATGTAAAAAAAACTAGTTTTTGTGACTTAAATATAAAAATTGGACTCATGATCTCGTAGACATTTTTGTAGGCATTATCAAGCTCTACAAATTATCTCAAGAACTCAGTCATATACCTCTCATGGTTAAGACAGCGTTCGTCAGAAATGTTTTCGTTCAACCGTTTTTTCTCTCCAACTTACTTTGCAAATCCGACTACCACTTCTTTACACCAAGTCTTTATTTTTCGAGTTAACAAGCCTATGACACTCACAAATAAGGTGGCTTTCTTTGGTAGAATAATTTTCAAAATCGGTTTAGTATTTCCCGAGATTACTCCTACAATTTTATTATTATTCAATTTAATATATTTTATTATGTTTTTTTTTTCAAAAACAAGATCAAAAATATTTAAAAATCCGGATGCTACAGAAACGTGACGCCATATTGCCGTAACGGACTTCCGTTGCATTGTCGTCCAGTTATCTCCTAGACGCGTCTAAAGAAGCTTTATTTCAACAAAAGGAAAAAAAAATACGTTCACAACCAGAAGAGAAATAGTTACTGGACTGACTCATATGCCCCTATGTATAATTTTTTTTTTATTGAAGCACCACAAAATGATTGTACTCTGCCTGATGTTAAGCATAGTACAATCCAAAAACATCGGCAACCACTGATAGACAGATTATCCATCGCCGGTCGCCGCTGTCATGCTGGCCATAATGACGAAAGCCATCCGATACTGGATATGCACCGGCTGATCCCGAAACGCAACACGCAGAAGCGAGTCACTATAACGGGCTTTTTCGCCATATACATGGTGGTTGCGACCCAGTCGGGCTGTAAAACCCAACCCCCCCGCTTTCGCCATTGCCTCGTTCGTTCAGCAGGGTACACCACGTGCAGGTGAGGTTGGCTTGGGTGTCTCAAGTCTTAAGATGTTACTCGACACCCCTTACACCCCAAAATATATGTAAATTGAGTAATTAATAATATTTGTTATTTTCCTTACTCTGTCTTTACGCATAACTCATTAATGAACGCTCGGAGGACCACGTGTTGGTTTTGATATATTTATTTAGTATTTAACTTCTATGATTAATTTATTATTATAATTTTTAATATGTGAAAACCAAACAAAACAACATTAAATATAGAAAATATCACCTATTAACAGCGAGTCTTGAACTTAAAATTAAAATAGTACGTTCACGAATGACGTGTACATAGTATTTTATAAAAAATATTCTAATACAATTTTGTACCTACACTGGGAGTATGTTGTTTAAAAATTATTGAGTATAGGATATATATAATTAATGTCTTTAGGTACTATAAAATGTCATTACTGAATAAAATAAAATAATGTCTTCTAAATAACTATTGCATAAAAATCGCATGCGAACCCGCGGGTAGTTGTTAGAGTTTAATGAATCTTTTGTTAAAGTTATAAAAAAATGTAGTTCCCATTCCGTATTGAATGGAGATTACTATTTATGTCGCATAATAAATTAAGCAATTCACTTAATTTTATCAGGAAACACACAGTTTCATCTTCGCTTAGTGGTTTATTTATTTTATATGGTTACAAGTCTCATAATAAAGTCATACGATGAAGGTTTTTTCTAATAATGCTATTATTAGATGCCACCCTTGAGTTACAAATCTGTCAGAAAGCATTTATCTATCTATCTATTTATGTTGAGCAATTTAATATCTTAGACTGATATGACATCGTCGCTTACTGTTATGTGAGATTGTTGTTCAATTGTCACGTGGTAGGTGGGATCTCGAAATGATACGTCCGATAGTTAAAACAAGCGTTTAATTACTGACTTACTTGCTAATACATACGGCTATATACTTAGCATCTACGTGCCCATATGCACACCACCACACAATGTTAAAACCTTAAAGCTATAAAGTATTAAAAAAAATTCTAAGCAGTTATAAGAACTGACGACAAAAGCGACAATTCAAAATAATGGAATAACTGTGTTCTCTTTTGAATTGTTTATCTGAATTATTTAAATTTTATCATTTGAAAATATGCAGTAACTCATATACTTTTAAGTTACCTTACTTTTAAGTTACCTCTACCTAAATGTCATATTTAATTCTCAGCCGATTCAGAAGTTCATATTACGTAGTAGCAAACAAACAGACGGACCTAGTTTTTTATCATTTATAATATTAGTATCGAAGTAGTTTTGACGTCATAACGTAACGCCGGCTGCACGCACGAAAAAGTATGACTCATGCTCACGTTCCGCCTGAGTCGAGCGTGTAAGCAAGAGTGCGGAACAAGCGGTAGAGAGGCACGATGAGCCTAAGCGTTTGTTTTTTTTTTTTTTTCAAAATGATTACGCTATTGACCCAACAAGGTTTTAACAGCTTCACTGGACTACGCCTAAGCGTTCGGCTTATGAGGCATGTACCTCTCTTCTACTCCATCGGCCGATGTATTCGAATAAAAGAGAGACGGCGATAGCACACAACCTACACGTGAACTGTTTTGTCAATTCTTATCAATTTTTGTGATAACGGTTCAATTGAAAACATAAAAGTATGCAATTTTTCATCAATGTTTTCTTATGACGTTATCATGTAAAATTATCGTCCGTAAACCGACTTTACAAACAACCAAATTTTAACTATGTCACAATATAAATAAAATTTAGATCCAACCAGAACAGACGTTAAGGGGAGTTTTATTTCTTATATAAATAATCTCGTTTGAGTTTTGTTATACAATAGCGATACATTATTTTAAATGATTCAACTCAATTTTATTTCATTATATTAATTCATAAATATATGTTAATTAATATTCTACATTTTTATGTGTCTGAATAAATGAATAAATTTTGTATTGTGATATAAACTTAAATATTTCCTGAATACAATTAAGCGTTGTCTTCGTATAATTTTTTTTTCCAAGCGAAAATTTTTTTAGGAAAACCTAATGCTAGATAAAAAAATAGATTACATATCTAGACACGAAGGAAGGCCATTAATAAGTTTCCGCGTAGCTATAAGAATCTATAGAGGATTTCGAAAAAAATTAGTAATAAAAAACTGGAAGACATTCGAGCTCCTGCAAGCTTATTTTGAAGCATTTTCGTATATCATCATATTAAGATCGCCGTAACAACCTGATTACAAAGTATGTTAAACTTGCCACAATATACGACTGGTAAACGCATGTTAATTTTATTTACTAAATCCGAACAGTCAATCAAACCATTTTAGCGTCCAAAAAGGTACGCTATGTCTGCTATGTTTCTTCGCTTATGTAGTTACAACATATTAAATTTTACCATCTCTCAAGATAAACAAGCATACTTATTACCCAAGAGTCAGCAACGCATTTGTGATTCCCCTCGTATCGCAGGTGAACATGGGCGGGGGAGATAGTTTACCATCAGTTGACCCGCATATTCTTTTGCCAACAATGGTATAAATTTTTTTTGACAAATTGTCTTCTACTGTGCGGTTTTCGAAAGCGTTTTTGGGCATAAAATCCCAG
Organism: Antheraea mylitta; assembly: GCA_014332785.1. NCBI lineage: Eukaryota > Metazoa > Arthropoda > Insecta > Lepidoptera > Saturniidae > Antheraea > Antheraea mylitta. The sequence continues at coordinate 1,080,586 of JACEII010000090.1, forward strand.
ACCAATTTAATATACAAGCCTTCAAGAAACGAGACTACTTCTAGTTAAAAGACCAGCAACGTATCTATGATGCCTCGTAACTCGCAGGTGTTCATGATCATGGTGATTACTTCCTATTACGTGACCCATATATTCGTTTGCATCCAATGTAATTTTATGAATATATTTAGACCTAAATTGTTATTCGTTTTTGTATCTTTTTAATGTTCAAAGGTTCCAAATTTGGGAGATTATTCACGGTGAGTTCGGACAAAAGAACAATAAAGAACTTAAATGTTTTGATATGATTAAATTCATTTGCTAAACTAATTACAATGCCTAATGCTTTCGAAGACTTCTTGACAATATGATGAATATTATCAAAAGGTGGTAGTCTTTATCTAAGAGTACTTGGCTAGGTACCACCCTCATGTTGAAAACCATCAAGCACCTATAATTTTATTCCGGAAGCTGTACTTGAGAACCATTCCCTCTAGGCTTAGCGTGCTTATCCCCTTGGACCACATTTTTATTTAATATCAGATACTACTATGGTCAAACGCTAGAACCTATAAATTATTTAAAAAGTGCTTATCGAATATTAGGATCTAAAACAACTTGCACATCTTCTCATAGCACAGGCACGGCTGACAAGGGAAGGCAGCTCATATGTACCCAGTCTGTCTCTCTATTAGGACGATTGCTCGGCGACCACCTACCGCCGGGCTGACTCCTGGAGCGGAATGGTGTTAGGCGTGCCCGTTCCATGCCACCCCAACGAAAGGGACGACCGGTACTCCGTGGAGTTTTAGTCCGTGCGAATTGGACATAACCCACTCTCTTCCGGAGAGGTAGGTGTCCAATATCCATAATGGATTCCCCCACATTAATAAAAAACGGTCTAAAACAACCTCAAAATTGACAGTGTTACCTCGAGTCAATACAATGTTTGTAAGTTATTAATTATATGAAGTTGGAGTAGGTATATGGGAGAATGTTATTGCGTAATATTCAGTAATATTTAAGACTAATCTATATTTCTAAATATTTAATAAAAATACAGTACTTCTAAGGATCAATCAAATCAAACTACTTAACATGCTGGCATAGGACCATTCCATTCAGAAGTTTTCATAGAAAGTTCTAGGTTACTTTTTTGCGATTAGATTGACTATTTGCTATTTTTTAAATGCCAAATAAAGCGGACGATCTGCTTGTTTACTACATATCTTTTAATTTTAATTGAAATTTGGTGCTCACCAATACCTTTTCTGGTTTTAAGATCATTCTGTTATATATTATTAATATTACTTAATAGACTGTCTGTTATTTATTATATAGGCTTTTACGCCTTGGGTATGCGTCAGATCCTTAGTCTATAAAAATATTGAAGTGAAAATTTAATTTGACAATTTTTTTAAATAATATTGACTCCCATATTATTATTTTTTTATCCCAAGGAATCATAGTGAACGAAAATTTAATAATATTTAGTAAATTATTCAATAAAATGAACAAGATAGAGGTTAATTTCTAAAAAAAGTGAATACGAAACCCTTATATTAAATGAATGGAAATAGCATTGTCTTTTAAGTACGGTTAAATGGCATCAAAATTTTTTTCTTAAACGTTTAAAGGCTATAAATCAAGGATTTAAACAATATCAACGTAAAAAAAGGAAACTTGGTAAATAAAGGAATGTGTAACCTTGCCTTAAATAATATACTTTGAAGAATCTAGCATCTACTCATAACATTGTTATGACAACCGGTTCAACCATTTCGGATATTGGTCCTTTCAAACAAGAGATACTCCAATTTTATTTATAAGTTTTGGTTAAAAATAGATAAAATATTCAAAATACAATTAAGTTACCATATTTTAAGTCAGTTTTTAAACGATTTAGATAAGTAAAAATCACATGTCACATAAATCGGAAGGCCTTGAAGGTAGTATTAAATATGAGACGTCAAAAGTTTGGAATAATTTACCTCCTCCATTACAGATGAAAAGCAACTTTATGAATACGAAAGATTACAAATTTTTGATGAATAAATCTTAGGATGTAGATAAGAAATCATATTTTCGTTAATAATTTAACGCCGAATCTACATGCCTATATAATACGATATGACGATATCTTTTTTTTCTCTTTTATGATTAATTAATTAACAAAAGAAGCCGCAAGCAAAAGCTAGTTCTAACTTTGAAAGAAATAAACTGAAATATTTATATTCATAGAGATAACAATGTACAAGATATTCCTAGACATGAAAAGTAAACCAATGTCTAGAGACCTCATCATCATTATCGTACTGCTGCCTATAAAAATGCCGCTGGTTTTCAGCCAGGCTTCAAAGCTTTCCGTCAAAATTGCAAGTGTACATCACTCATTTCGCGCTCAAAATTCCATACATAAACAGTGTTATTACAAAACAATTAAATGCGTATTAAATACTTGCTTTAAAATGGTTTCGTATTAAATGCACCGCACTCGCCCGAGGCAAGTTCATGTATCCTTTTTTCGCAAGTCTAACCAAAGCGAGACAAAAGAGCGACATGGCGAACAATCAGCGACCGCGGTGCATTTAAAACGAAACCTTTCTAAAGCAAGCTTTTAATACGTATTTCACCTTTTTTGAAATAACACCGAAAGAATCTTAAAATACCTATAACTATATATATTAGTATCATTTTTTAATAAATACATGAATGAAACACAACGACAAAATCATATTCTCGTTAAATAGATTTCACACTTGTTCGATATGAGTATATAATATGACTTGAATAGTCTTTTTTCTCTACTTTGGTGGTACATCTAGTTTTTCTCCTATAGCCTTAAATGGTGTATCCTTACAAGCGTGCTCCAATTTTCAGTATCTCGGTTCAATGATACAAAACGACGGTGGCATTGATAAGGATGTGAGGAACAGGATAAATGCAGGATGGATGAAATGACGAAATGTGTCTGGGGTAGCTTGTGACCCACGAATGCCTTTGAAACTCAAGGGGAAAGTTTATAAAACCATGATAAGACCGGTCATGCTGTATGCATCTGAGTTCTGGGCTACGAAAGAAATGGATGAGAGGAAATTACATGTGGCAGAGATGCGAATGTTAAGGTGGATGTGTGGTGTGACTAGAATGGATAAGATTAAGAGGATCATATCAGAGGAAGTTTGAAAATAGCAGCAGTGACAGAGAAGTTGAGAAGTAATAGGTTAGCATGGTATGGGCATGTCATGAGAAGAGATGAAAACCATGTGACTAGAAAAGTGTTGAGTATGATAGTGGATGGATATACTCGTACGAGTAGAGGAAGACCGAAAAAGGTGTGGATGGATTGTGTGAAAAATGATATGTGCGTAAAAGGTGTGAATACTGAGATGACATTTGATAGGAGAGAGTGGAAAAAGAAAACATGTTGTGCCGACCCTACGTAAGTGAGATAAGGGTAATGATGATGATGATGAGTCTTTTTTCTCTGTCTTATTATTGATCGAATTAATTATTAAATAAGAGAGAAAAATAAGTTATGTCGTGTTAAAATCATGTCAATTTAGCGTCAGATCTATTAAGGAGAATATGATTTTATGGTTGGGTTTCATTCATGTATTTATTTAAAAAAATATACTTATTTATATATCTATAGTTATATTACTACATATTATCATCATATATATACGTATAATAATATATATGTGAAACCAAAACTTTGTGCCTTTCTAAGCGAATTGCGCGAACGGATGAATGAAATCTGGGATAGTTAAAGTTTATATGGAGAAGTGCAGAAAGTTATTTTTTTATATAAAATGCAATACAAACAAATTAATTAAAATATACATTACACTACTGCTTGAGTTTTACACAACATATACACACATGTAAATAAAAAAGAAATAACAAAATCATCCGTCATTTTACTCTTACGTTCCAATTACCGTTTTCAATGTTTTTAACAAATTGTAGGTTAATTGTATAGTAATACAATATGTAAATTTAAAACATACATTGATAATTAATTGATACATAATTTATGGAAACACTGAAATAATTATTATTCGCTTTGGTCTTATTGAATGTCAAAATTAGGTAGTAAGTTAATTTTTAGGTGACACTGCTTTCACTTTGCTTCACGTTGTCATGAGAGTAAAGCAATACTACCAAAGTCAATGTCAATATTTCAATATTTAGTATTTTTATAGAGAACTCATTTGAAACGATTATTCAATAAAATGAGCCAAAAATTACTTTGTAAATTCAAAATACCAAAATTTGTTCAACATGATGGAGCAATGAACTATGATCGAATGTAGAGCACTGGGCGCCCACTAGTAAAACAAAATCCTCTACCACATCTATATATCTGTTCGCGTTTGAATGTTTTTGCTATTGTTATCTACCCACCTCCGGTGCCCCTCGTCATATTCAATACACGAGATACTAGCGCTTGTGGCGATTAGAGATAAGTATTGATACTAGCGCCAAGCGCCAACATATAAGGGACATACATTAACACTAGTACCATTTTATTAAATATACATAAATAAGAATTATTGTTATTATATAGATTTCAATGAGATATAAAGAGGAATTGATATTGTTGATTTATTACTTGCATAACATTACTTTGATGATTATCATAATTTTTGTGTATCTTGCAGAATTGTTAATTGATAGTAATTGCTTGACTTCCATAGTTTGATCTATAAAGGGCTAGATGTCGCTACTCTACACATATAATTGTATGTCTTAACATATTTCAGATACATGAATAACAATGATTTTATATAGAATTGATGTACGTAAATAATATTAATTTGTTCGTTAATTATTATCTTTGTGTTACTTAAAACATGTAGCAGAATTATAAGTAAATGGTAATTGCTTTGATTTATATAGTTCGTCTTATAAATTATATAGTTCGGCCTATAAAAGGCAAGATGTCGGTGTTATCTACGCATTCCTTTGTGAAAAGTACTGTAAGCCGTAACTCTGGCCAAATAAAGAGTGAAAGTAACTACGAAGTATTTATTGACATTCTGACTGCATCGACTATGTGTTATACACTTCTTAACACTATATTACTGCATAATCCGTTTAGCAGATTTTGCATGCCATAGTAACAAATATACATCAATCCTCACCAACTTTATCTTTTACAGTAATAGTAGAACGTTATTGTTCCCAGCAATATTTGAATGCCAACAAACTATTCTATAAATGTTTCTTTTTTAAAGGAAAACTAAAATTGTAAAAATTGTACGAAGAGTATCTTTCCCTACTAAGTAATTGTAATTAAAATTTTTGAGTATTATTTATAAAAAAAACAATGCACACACCAAACATAATCTTACTGTTTGGTGGAAATTTAATAATGCCATAGTTAAAGCGACATCTGGTCGGATTCAGAGCGAATTTCATAAAACGTTAACTTTGCTACCGCAATAGTACTGTTTATACCCTTTTCCCGCCAAAAGACTCGAAACTACAGTTCATCGACTCATAATAAAATATAGTTGCAACAAGCTGAGCCGTGGCCTCGTAAACAGGAATCGAATTTGCCAATTCATGCTTTTTTTTTCAACCAGAAGACAGTAAATAATGTGTTATTAAGCCAATTAAAATATTTTAGTATTATTAAAAGGCAACAGATATTTACATTTGAACAGCAAAACTTGTACAGGAAATGACTATCCATATAAAGTAATAAATATTAGTTGCACTCTTGCTTTAGTTATAAAAAAAATAAATTACTGTCAACGTAGTTACGTAAGCTTGGACAAATCCTGTATAATAACACAAATACTATTGCTGCTTAGAGTCGTGACGGTTAGAACTATTGTTAGCGTTTTTTTATTTATAAAAAAAATTCGAGGCTGTCATAAGGACTGCCAACTGAAATGAAAATTCAAAACAATGAAATAAATGAATTCTTGTTTGACTTTTCATATGTAATACCTTTAAACGAGCGATTCTTGTATATTTTTTATATTTGTTTGTATTCAGGATCTTGGAAACGGAGTCATCTATTTCCGTTAAACTTAGTATGTAGGTAGTTTCGGGGACGACAAATCGATCTAGCTAGATTTTATCCATAGAAAACTTTTTTAACTGAGTTTTCAGATAATAAAAAAATATAGCTAGAATATAAAGGTAAATTTCACCGGCGTTGTCAAAAGAAAATAGCTCAGATGGAAATCGTTTGCTTCGAAAATCCGTACAACCCCAGTTCGAATGCGAGTGATAGCAGAAGAGATTCTTTTTTTTGTGAAAAAATGATAATTTTATAAGGCTCACCTAAAAGTTTATTTTAATTTAAAACTGTTTTTTAAAGAACCGAGCTAGGCTGCGTCGCCCAGGTACTTAATTATAATGTGAACGACAATATTTAAATATCAGATTTTGTTTATTGAAATTGCTAACTTTAGTGTGTATTTTTTTTATTGAAGCACGACAAAGTGACTGCACTATGCCTGATGGTAAGCATAGTACAATCCAAAAACAGTGGTGACCACCGAGAGACAGATTATCCATCGCCGGTCGCCTCTGTCATGCCGACCATAATGACGAAAGTCACCCGGTACTAGATATGCACAGAATGCGAAACGCAACGCGCAGAAGCGAGTCAGTATGACGGGCTTTTTCGACATATGCATGGTGGTTGCGACCCAGTCAGGCTGTAAAACCCTACCAGCCCGCTTTCGCCATTGCCTCGTTCATTAATCAGCAGGGTGCACCACGTACAGGTGAGGTTGGCTTGGGTGTCTCAAGTCTTAAGATGTTACTCGACACCCCTTACACCCCCAATGGTTTTTATGTATATATTTTTAAAAAGTCTATTAATCAATGAAACGTATGATGAGCTGCAAAATACCAATATGTACACAAGCCCCGTCTGACGCAAGCCGCGCAAGCGCAATACGGCCGGTCACGCTTAACGCGAAATTATAAATTTATCTTCTGGCAAAAATACTGTTCAACGCACCTACAGAAGTTTTCAATTACGTATACGTTATAACGTTGTAAATAGGCTCTCAGCTTCTCTAGTATATATGGTAAAACATTTTTCGGAACAAATTTTGAAATCGAGGGTGATAGGAAGTTAGACAGCTATTATTATACCTTAAGAAGAGACGCAGACTGCAAAAAAATTAAACAATAGTTTTAAACTGGAGTCTATTGTTGTTTTACTCTGTCTCGACTATCAAATTAGTGTGCGAAAAAGATGACTGAAGCTCGAAGAGACTATATCTATATAACATAGAAAAAATCATGACGTTTTTTTAGGAGGCAAACGAAGAGCCGGTTCACTTGATGTTAATTGATCACCACCATCCATAGACACTAGCAATACCAGAGGATCACAAATGCGTTGCCAGCCTGTGTTTTGGGAAATGGCGAAGGGAGAGGGGTGATGGACCTCCGGCTCTCTCACTGAGCAAACGAAACGCAGCAATGTGAGAACTGGTACTTCACGTGAGTGTTTCTGTGGGTCGGGTGGTAGTACTCAGGACGAGCCGACCTGTATGCTGAAACCAGTAATAGCTTCAGCGTGGATCTACAACTTAAAGACTCTTAGATTTATATTCTGTTTCCTCCTTAAAAATTGATCAATTTTTTTTTCAATATGAATATACTAGGAAATTTGGTTGTCTGCATGTTTTTTTTAATTTATTATATTTGTGAAATTTATTTACTAAGTATCTAAAAATGGTATTATAACTGGGTATTTAATTTAGCGCTTTTATAAGGCGTCTAGCTCCTATAATATATAATTTCTTTTTAAAAAATTAATTCATTTCATATAATGCCAATTATAGAACATCTTTTTTCTGCTAGAAATGCTGTAAACTACACAAACAAACAAAACGAAATATTCGCCGACTATCGAATGAAACTCACCATATGAATGTGGCTAAGTACTATGCTGAAAGGACTACATAGAAGCATACTTTTACTAATGGAACTACAAAAGTTTGATCTCGTAACATCTTTAAAAAAAATATGAAATCAAGTTACATATAAACTATATAATAGAAAGAATGCGTATAATTTCACGGTGTATCCACAGAGAACATATTATGATTATCCTTTGTGAAGATCGCTTAGATCCCTTCTACAAGGATCAAAAGGATACTACGCTTTGATTATATTGATAAACGTTTAACGGCGTATTTTTTTTTTCAGAATAAATATGACGGCAGAAAGGCTCGTTTTAGCGTGAAAAAGTATTGTACTGTTATAAATATTACGCTCTACCCTCTAACGCGAAGGAAGACCATAAAACGGCAACGAACGGTTTGTACCCATCCGCTTCTTAAAACAGCGTACTCACGGCCTCGCTTACGTAACCACAAAACCATACTGGCATGGTCTGGTGATAAATTTTGCTCCCGGACACTCGTCGCGGAATCCTTCGGTATCATCAAAAGCCTAGGTTCGATCTTCAGAGTGGAGCTCTCAGGTACGCTGTTAGTGCAACACTTTGTCACTGCATTTAGTAATTCAACACAAATTACCCTACGTACGTACAAACATACAATGGGTACACATGCAGTGGAAAGGTTTTATTCTATTTTTCTTATTTTTTTAATTTAGTTAGTTTAGTCAGATTTGTCGGAATCAAATGTTTGTTTTAGTGAACCACACATGCAGGTGTATGCCCCGTTACTCATATATGCACGATTAACTTAGCTGTCTTAGTTTAATTAGATTTGCGAATTTGTAATCAAGGCAAGAGCCCAAGTCGAGGCTCGGCCACTAATACTTACTACTTAATATTTAATCATTTTTTTTCGACTTCACTTATACTGTTCATGACCTTCGTACATGTTCTTTTTTTCTGCAGCCTTACTCAAGTTTGTCATCTATAATTAACCTCTGAAACCTACTCTTTTCCTATCCTAACCTATTTCAATTAGACTTTTAATGATAGATCCGAGAGTTTTCACAGTATTATCTAGGCTACATATCAATACGCTGTACTATAGACCCTAAATGGTAAACAACTTAAACTACGTAAAAACATTATGGGACGTAAGGAGTAATGACCAAATAAAAAAAAAAGGTTAACTCATAATAAATCGTGATATAAGAAATAATTCTTATGAATAAGCAAAGTCATGAGAATTAAGTCGCGGTCCTAAGCTGATAAATAAATAAATCGATTTATGATTTCAATTATGAATAACAATTTTTTGTCTGGTATCGTGGTGTAGTCATAAGGTCAATTATTTTGTGCAATATATACGACGAAAAAAAAAGGGAACTAACTGGTTATCAGACGCGATCAATTCAGAGGACGACCAATTTCTCTACATTCTAAAAATTAAAAAAAAAAAACTAAAAAAAATAAAACTTCTCAATGATAATTTCAGTTGATACAGTTTCCTAAATATATAGCCAACTTAAGAATGACTAAAGTACAAAACGGGAATAATAATGTGTAACCAAATCAACCACCAACAATAACAATACTATACTGTAAATATATTACTGTTGTACAAAAATAATACGCACACCCGGTGCAACACTCTCACTTATGCAAAGATTGCAAAAAATGAATTAAATATATAAAATATTGCCCTAAAGCAACCCTTTACTTGGAGCGATGCATTATGTTTTCCTTATCAAACAACGATCATGTAAATCGATTGTCTGCGGAGTGCTAAGGGTAATAATGTTTATTCCCGTACTAGGATTTTTTCTAATGTTTCATTTTGAAATTGGATACATCTGTGAAACAAGAAATGTTTCATCGATAGCCAATTAGCGGAGTTTCAAGTGACAGTTAATTGGTATCGTACAAATTGGAAAAATAAAAACTGTTCTGTCAGTTAAATCTGAATGCGTCGTTACGGAAAAACATTTTTATATCTTTTTCATTGACTAATAATACAGTTTTTATTTTTTGTTAACTTGAAATATTTAGTTGTTTCAATTGATTATAGCTTTCAGATAAAAAAAATTTTACTTTAAAATATGAAACTGTTAAATTGGTTATATGAATTTAAATTTAATTAGAAATCAATTAATTAATTTATGAAATGAAGAGGTTATTTACTGCAATAATTTCTTGATCTGTCGCTACGTTTTGAAAAAAATTAGTCTGAGGTTTGGGCTATCACAGTGGGTAAAAAAATTAAAATCGAGTAAAACCGAGAGGCCCACGAAAATAGGAAACAGTAACACCACCAACAGCAGTCTCTCCTGGGAGATCGCCTTCCGTACGAGCGCCTTTACCCGGAGAATAGCACCGACCGTCGACCAACCCTGTCGGAATCCGTACTGTGTTAGCGAGAGATCAGGTCCTGTACTGGACATATATATTATTGTAATATCTACGTAAAAATAAAATTGTAATACCTTAAAAAATAAAATATACACGATTCACTGCATCACCGACTCGATCACACTGGATGTCGAGTCGAGTCGAGCGAACCTGATTCAGCTCACCGATCAGAGTGACGATTCATTTTCATTAACTGTTCAATGTACCTTCAGAAGTTTTAATTAAAAAAAAAACGTCTCTTGTTCTCTAGGTAATTTTTTGTCTAGAAGACTTTTTTCTAAGTAATATTTTTACAACATAAAAGTTTAAATTATAAAAAGGAAACATACTTTAATAAAACCTTGAGAAATTTGGCAAATTAATGATGAAGAGTCGTGTGAAGTAATCTAATAAAAATAGAACTTAATGCACCCAATATAGTTTGTAAACGTAGTGCCGTCGCGTCAAATTGAGATGATAGTGGAATGAACTGATCAGGTAGTACCGTTGATGTCATTGTATTGAATGCTATTTTTTTAATTATTAGTCCCAGTTCCTCAGACGTACATTCGAGATCTTTATTGCATGTTTATTGAATGCTATTAAGATTATACTAACATATTTATTTATAGGTATAGATTAATATTAACGTTAATTATATCACAATATAATGCCAAGAGAAGATTATGGACCTTCATATAAAGACAAATGGAATGGAACGTTTGATAGTAAAAGTAATTTGGAAGTAAATCTCGGGAACTAGAGATGTTAATAATGCTTTTAGGAATCGTCATTTTTTTCGCAATTAATTGAATATAATTAAGAATTCTCGAAAATATGTTTAGTATGTGTAAAAAATCTTTTAAAATATGGTAGTGGATTTAGAAGTAATCAAATATTAATAAGATAGCCGAGGAACTGAGCTGAGCTAGAATTTAATAAAATGTAAACATCCTGTTTATCACTTCAAAACTGTAAAATATTAAAGATATTTAAAGTAATTATTAGTAACTAGTAGTCAAAATTAATGAATTATAAGAACTGTTAATAACACTTTCACAAACTATAAAATAAGAAATTGAAAAAATATATATACTTAATCTCAACATATTTTGATAATATTTCGTACACCGGAATCACAATGTCACTTCAAAATGTATGTTAAAATTATCTGTAATACTTTTATAAAAAAATGAAATAAACTCAAATTTTAGTAATCATGAGTAAAAATTATTTAATATGTAGAAAACTGTAGCGGTACTGCTAGCACTGACTAATTTATTTATCTATTATATGTACATACATATGAAATGAACATAAGTTTCTGTGAGGTTCAATCACGTCCAAACTGCTAATCGCTTCATCAAAGGACTACGAACATTTTATGCGGGATTTTTCGTAGACTGTTCCAGATTCCAAAAGTCAGGACTATTTATTTTTTATTGTTCATAATAAAAGTGTTACTTGTTTGTTACTTGGTTTTTGTACTAGTAGTAACCTCGACACTCTATAATATTTAATTATTCGAATTAGTGATATAAATTCAAGTAATTTAATTATATTACTTTTGATATATCATATAAAGTAATTTAATTAATATTATTTAAAATTCAAGACATTATGTTAATGAATTTTACAAGTTAATAATCATTGCATACAATTAAAGATAAATCCTGCAATTTGAATTAAAATCTAGACCACAGCTTTTGTTTTACGCTAAAAAAGTATACACTTTTTTTCTGATCACAGATTTATTTTATTGGTTATAATTTTGTTATTTAATAATTCGTAAAATTAGTAATTACTGTCGCTGAATTCAATTAAATTTGTAACTAGTTTTGTAACTTTTATTTTGATAAATTTATTTCCTATTTTATTGGAGTATTAATTACTTTTTTACGAAATTCGAACACATAGTTTGTAACTTTATTTTGTCTTCTACTACAGTTTTGTTATGATCATTTATGCGATTGATATCGGTGTGTCGAATGCTGTATCATTAACGAGACTACCATGTACCCTCTGCTTTCTCAATTTCTGGCGCACTATGGTCCGTAGATTTTTCTTACTATTTTTTTTTTCGGGTAAAACTAATTTTGTGCTTTGTTGACTTCGGCTATTATATTTTTATTTCGATTACTTTGCTCGTTTGCCCTGTGATGTGTGTGTGGTTTTTCGATAAGAGAGTCGTTCACTTTTGCTTTGTTATTTCTATTATCAGCCAATTTTGTTTTTATTATATTTGATACTAGCTGTTACCCGCGGCTTCGCACGCGTTTTTTGAATTTTTTAAATAGATTTAAAATTGTTATTATATGTGTAAATAACAATAATACTCTTTCAAAAATATTTGTAAGTATGACACGCACATCATCTATAGTAACAGATAACATGTACATTATATATGTGAATACTAATAGTGTATCGAATGGGATGGAATTTATCATAAGCCACATAGCTGGAACTTTAAACTACTATCTATGTATCACCCTCAGTGCTCACTTACACTATATAAGAAAGTAATAAAAATATTAAGCTATACATTATCGTACAATATGTGTTAAATCTTTTATTGTATAGATATAATCTATGTCCATATTGTTGATATAATCAAGTTATTAATATACCTTGCTATAATTTAAATCACATATAAACATATAACTTTCAATTATATTTATTCTTGGAGTCTAATACAATATACGTCACACGCGCATGTTTACAGTGAATAACATATTTTTGGTCAATTTCACACATACGAATGCACGGATAACATAGTGTCAACAAAGTCGTTTTCCACGTCTGTCTATATGTCTGTTCGCGATAAGATCAAAAACGCATCTTCATGCCGTTTTTACCAATATATAAAATGATTCTTGGGCAAGGCTTAGGTATAGTTTGTCTTATTATCAGTGCGGGTATCGTCTGCTGAATCCGCTAGCTTAAAATAAAACAGCTAATTAGTTAGTTATTTGCCCGTAAAATTCCCGTTCAAATATTATTTGTAGTCCATTGAAGCTGTTAAGACCTTGCTAGGTCAATAGCGTAGGCATCTCTAAAAAAACCTTTCAAATAGGTCCAGCCGTTTCGGAGATTACCAGGAACAAATAAACAAACAGACAGAATTAAAAAAAAATGTTGATATTTGTAGCACCGCAGATATATGTATTCATTAAAAAGTATTTATTTTAATATTATATACACACACTTTATTCTTATAATACGTAATATATGGGGAACAAAACTAACGTAGAATAATCTTTTTGAGGAGTTTTTGGCGGGATTTCAGTCTGTCATGTTTGACATGATTTTATATTTTATTCATAATCTTGTGTTATTTGACTTTATATTGTCTTAAATTGGTGGCTTTTATGTAATATGGTTTTATTGTGCATAAGTGAAATGAATGAAAAATAATACCACGGAGCATGTATTCTGAGGTCTTGAAAATTAAGAAGATAAAAATTTACGAAATATTATATAGAACATTTAGCGCTTAACCATTACATTAACTTTAGACATAGAAGAAAACTGGGTAGAGAATACATAAGAACTACCTATATTGACAACTTCAGAATTGGCAGTATAGATTAATTTCTTCGCCTGTATTGATGGACGAATATTATTACTACTAACCTTTTAGAATAGCAGCACAAAATAGACTTTACAAAATGTTAGCGATAGCAACGTATTACGTATAATCAAAAATTTGAATTAAAAATAACGTAGAATAAACTTTTGAACAGGAACACAGAATAAACCCTCATAATATTTCCGA
>JACEII010000090.1:1121672-1144141 GCA_014332785.1 Antheraea mylitta
TATTTTTAATTTTGAAATGTATTTGTTTCTGTTTAACTAATTTGTGTACCTTACTATGCTGATCATCTTTATCTAATAAGAAAACATTGTCGTAAAATGTGGAAGGAATACATCGATGAGCGATCACTTAAAAAAGGCATATGGTATAAAACCTTACAACCTACCTTACTGCGCTATACCTGGTTTGACAAAATTAAAATCAGTCGAACTGAATTAAGTACTGCTTTTCGACTCCGTTCAGGACACATTCCACTGAATAGCTTTTTATATTTAATAAAATTGAAGTCGTCACCAAATTGTGACATATGCAATGTTGTAGAAGATGTATACCACATTATGACTGAATGCACACGTAACCAAGTCCAAAGAGTAGCATTAGAGAATAAAATGAATGAATCACTAAAATCTGTAGGTTTATGTAATGTCATTCTTGCTTTCCCGACATCCGAGGAAGCAAGAATGCTTTACAGACTGGTTATGTGTGGATTGAAATGCCGGTAAATTATTGTTTGTTTTTTTTTTTATATATTTTGTTGTTAATTACTGGGGTGGCATGGTCAATTTATGACCAAACTCCAATTAAAAAAAAAATAAAAAATAAAGAGAAAAAAAAAAAAAAACTAATTTGTGTGATTTAATTTAATTCTATGTTAGTTCCAACAATAAAGTATTTCTTTCTTTTCTTCTTTCTATATCCTTAATCCATACCAATACTATAAATGTGAAAGAGAACATATTACGCATTCAATAGACGTAGAGATATAAAAAAAACAAAGTAGGTATATTTAAGATCCCAAAAAAATATTATTCCCGAGTGATAGATCAAATCTACATTTAATAAATGAGTATTTTGACTAAAATATTTAATCTCTCTTTTTGATATGATTGCTTATTATGCAATTTCATTCCTGATGGGAGTCCACTGAATGCATTTATTTTTTTATGTGAAACATCTATAGGCGAGGGTACTAGTGTTACGAGGCAGGCAGCGATGACCTTTGACAAAAAAAATTGACAAATGCCACCAAGCAAACCGCGCCCGTGACTAGTTGAATTTTTGTGTTTAATAAAATGAATATTTATGTAATAAAATAAATAAACAGTCATTATTTTATGGAATTGTAATGCTTTATCTTTTCATTATGTCATAGCTGATTCCTGGCGTAGTCTGTTCTTTTATGCATATAACTTATACAAAACAAATTTCGATGTTTCACATCTACCAGGCGTGACGTAACGGCTCATTTTTCTTATTTCAAATTTATTTCAAGAAAACCTACTGAGCAATTATTATGTAGTTGTAGAGAAATAAGTTTCCAATACTGAAATGAAATAAAATATTATAATTACATTATTATTATTACTCCCACGTGCTTATTCATAGATTTATTGTTATATATTTTAAAGTTCGGGTCAAAATAATATAGCAGACATAAGAAAGTAGCACAAAGAAATATTTGTGCATATTATTATATTACTATGTTAATTTAAAACATATTTTTTGTAATAAAAAACGGGTCTCTGTATATTAACAGTTGTACGTGCAAGAAGTGAGATTTTTTTATGTTATTAATATTTCTATATGATTTAATTTATGCTTTAAAAATGTTTCAAAATATTCCCGTTACATGTCTTTCACTGTATAGAAAACATTATTTAAATCTTTAAAATCTTTCTTCACTATTATTTTAAGATAATATTTATATATATATATATATAATCTTGTGTGCACCTGCAAGTGAAGAAGCCAAGATTCTATGGAAGTGTGTGTCTATTTTGTGAATAAGGTAACATTAGAGTACGATGGGACTGACATGTTCTACATGTGACACAAACTTCCATAGAATCTTGGCTTCTTCACTTGCAGGTGCACACAAGATTCTATGGAAGCAACCCTTATCTAATATAGTAAGCTGTAACTGATTAATAACAGCTCCTCGTTGTGATTTATTGCGGTCGTAGTCCGGTGAAGCTGTAAAGACCTTGCCAGGTCAATAGTGTAGTCAGTTCGAGAAAAAAAAAATATTGCGGTCACATTCCATCAATAAGTGTTGCAAGTCTTCTATCGATCCACAAGTTAAACAATTGGGTCAAAAAGTTTTTTTCATAAGAAATGCAAACTTGTTGAGTGGCATATGCAGGTAATATATAAATACAATATATATAGTTTAATATAGATACCACTATGTATCATTTGTCACACACCTTCATAAATTACAGTACATGAAACCGTAATCGTAACGGCCATGCACTTGTTTACTTTTCCAATTGACTGACAGCTGTTATACTTCAAAAAAATTGTGTGTATCTATTTTTTTGTCATAGGAGGCAAAGAAACAGACGGGTCACCTGATGTTAAGTTATCACCGTCGTCTACAGTCACTTGCAACACCAGGGGAGTTACAATTGCGTTGCCGACCTGTGTTTGGGGGGAATGGGGAAAGGGGAGGGGGAGAGGAGATGGGAGGGGAGGGGAAGTAGGTATCCGGCGCTCTCACTGGCTGAACGAAACGCACCAATGCAAGCACTGATACTTCACGTCGGTTATAATTATGTGAGAGGGTGGTACTACCCCGGGTGAATCTATTTCAAAAACTACATGAAGAAAATTAGCCCTTATTCGTTTCGGTGTGATAGACTGATTTAGTTAACGTAAGATACAGGAAAACAAAGTGAGTGTAACAGAAGCTGTAATTATATAGAACTGTAGTTCTAACGAGGGTTTGTCTGTAGAATGCTAAGCGATCAGTTGTTGTGGAATTCGTATCACACACTGAATTACTAATTCTGATATGGTTCGTTTTGTACACGCCCATATGTATGGAAATTATTCATATGCGTCTAGGCGGGAAAAAACTGATCCGGCTAAAATTTGTTATACGCTGTTTTTATATAGCTGACATGCAAAATCAGTAGTTATTAATATCTTGAAGGATTTTTAATGCTTATCTTTTGTTTAATGAATAATTTACTCGGAACATATACTATTTTTAGTCGCAGCCGCATACCAGTTTCTCAATGTAATCTGTACGAGAGGACAACAGATCTCTTTGATTGAATAAGTAGAATTAAATTTACATTAAAATGTATAATTAATTTAACACATTTTAAAGGGTCTGTATTTTAGAACTATATTGATTTTTTTTATCGCACCTTACGGATGAGTCTAGGCGAAAAAAGTGAAGGATTTTACTGCCAAGATATTTTCTGCGCGTTCATTGGTTCAAAGTTTGCACTAGCTCGCTTCTGCGCAGTTATAGCTTGTACACATTTACGTGTTAGTTGTTTCATAGGGTATTGTGGTCTCTAATGAAGCGTATAATGAACTAACTTCTACCAGCGACTCTATCCGCGTGGATAGTTACTTTGGGCTAACGGTAACTTTAACTCGCGACTTCTTTTACCTAGAAGGTGAAAATATTTTTAAATAATACGCATGTATTATTTAAAAATCTTCGTTGGTACTATGAGTGTGAGATGAGTTCAGCATAAGCTATCTAATATTGAAAGAATTTTTCAAATCGGACATGTAGCTCCTGAGATTAGCGGGTTCAGTCAGATGAATTGACTGTTGTACAATAAAACGTTTATTTTCACAACTCGAAAAAATACATTCATTAAATTTCCTATAATTCCTTTGATTTATTAGTTATTTCTGCCATTTATTGAATTGCTCTCAAACACTATTTTAATGACAAATATAATCTGTAGCCAGATTCCAGTAACTTTCAGTTTAATATATATAGCTTATAAAACAAAGTCGCTTCTCATTTAAGAAGTTTGATATAACTTTCATTAATATTTAGAGAATTTGTTTCGGGAGTCGATGTGGTCTAGTAAAAACATAAAGAGTTGTTAGTAACGCTGACTAAACCTTATAGGGTACATCAAAATAATGTACCGACTACGAAATTGTGCATATCAGAAATGCCTCCAGAAGTCGCGATGGCATATAATCTAATAAATCTCTTATGAATGAATTTAGAATTTAATTTAAAAGAACAGTGCCTAATAAAACCATCTTAATATATTAAGTCCATTAACTTATCTACCTCTCGCTCCTACTTAAGTAGCTTCGTCATTTAAAATTACAGTAACTTTTGATAAAGCGAGCCAAGTGAAGTTTTGTCGTGAACGTAGTAATTTGGCAGTGATGTGTCTTCATTAAACAGACAGACAGATATTTCCAAAGATCTACCATAAAAAAGTAAAAGCACGTTAAATTTACAGTCTTATGATGTGTATAGATGTATGTTTACCTCATAATCATAAAGTACCTGGGCGACCGAGTCTAGTTAGCTAAACTGTTAGATTTGCCTCACAAAATTAGCATTTTTTTCTCATAATTTTTTTTTTTTTTTCTCATAAAAAATATTAAATAAAGATATTTCTCATATAATTATAATAAAACAATTATTTACTTAATTAAAATAAATTCTTAGGTTTGCCTTAAAAAAATATGATTTAAAAATATATATATATATACACTCGGATTTGAACTGGGGTTACACCGATTTTCTAAGTAACCAATTTCCACCTGAGCTATTTTTATTTTGACAGCGGTGGCGAAATTTACCTTCATATTCTAGCTATATTTTTTCATTGCTTGAAATCTCAGTGAAAAAAGTATTCTATGAATAAAATCTAACTAGATCTATTTATCGTCCCCGGAACTACCTACATACTAAGTTTCACGGAAATAAATGACACCGTTTCCGAGATTCTGAAAATATAAAAATATACAAGAATTGCTCGTTTAAAGGTATTAGAAGATAGATAATATCCACAGTGACCATCTTTATCTTTTACATATTATTAAAAAAATAATTAATTATTTTATGGTTACTTATTGATGCACACTAGTAAGATTTTATTTATTTGTATTTATTAATGAAGAATATAATACGTTTATCAGTCTATACTAATATTATAAAGAAGTAAAGTTTGTGAGGTTGTAGGTGGTAATCTCAGGAACTACTACCGATTTTGAAAATTGTTTTCTACTGGAGAAAGGTACGCTATTCGTGAATGTCATAGGATATATATTAACCCGAAAAATCAAAAGACTTTTTTGTGGTATTAGGATTCGCAAACTAAGTCGGAGTAAAAACCTTCGAAGAAAACTATTCTTACGCACTTTGCTTTAACGATGAGAGATATATGATTGAGTTTTGTAGAAAAGTTGTAGAGCTTGATAGTGCCTACAAAAAGTCAGTGATAGCATTTGTTTTACTTTTATATTTAAGCCACAAAAAGTAGTGTTTTATAAATGTTTACCCCCCAGCGAAGTGGACATGGGTCAGCTAGTAATATCTCAAAATAAAGGAACTTCGATTCAATAGAGTATTCCACGACACTCAAGCATTTCTTCTTATACACATTTTTCTTGTAAAGATCTTGTTGAATGATTGAAATAAATAAATATCGCCTTAGTATAAACAAAAAGTTCTTTAAACTCAAATTATACACTGATCTAAAGTAAATGAGCATTGCTTGTTTCTCCGTAAAACTTTGATTGATCAAGTTCTAATGGATTTGTTATAAACGTTCCTTTGTTATTCTTTGACAGTTGTCATTCAACAGTCGAGAGTTTTCTGATTGTTTTCATCTTATTCTAATCGGTTTTCATTGTGGCGACGTTCATAGAAATTGGATGTAGATTTTATATTCAATAAAATAGATATTGGTGTTGTGACCTCGTGACAACAAGGTTATACAAAAAGTAAAAAAAAAACAATCATATTAAATATAAACGGTCGTGAAAAGACGTTAAGACAAAATCTTGACAGACATTTTATTGCCCAATCTCAACTTTTTGTAGTCTTCTTTTGGCGCGTTAGGTAAAAATTTACGAAGCGCGCGCACACCGTCACGAAAAACCGACACTCTGAAGTTTGCTATAGTCAACATTTTGTTTCTTGTATTTGTAGTTTGGATTTCTTAATATTAAAACTTTCAATCTAGTTGTTCAGCAATAAAACTTGTCTCTGGACAAAAATTACTCTTTATTCCTTTCTGTACTCCTGATAATATGGATACAAAAATAAATCATTCTCGGTTGAATAGCAAAGCAGAAAAAAGTTTATTGCTGAAAAGCTAGAAAATAACTAAAATGAGCTCTATAAATTTTAACCTCTTTGTAAAAGAAACCACAATTCCCTGCTACAGAATTCCAAAAAAAAAAACCAATCGATTTAAATAAATCGAAAATAATCAATAACAATCATTTTGTTAAACATAAATGAAACCAGAAACTTAAATTATAAATTGTAATTTGAAATGATTATAATAATCCGTCAATTTATAACATCGTGTGACTCGCCAAATACGATACTCTTTTTTTTTTTTAAATAATAAAATTATCTTCGTATAATCATTTCGTTATGTATTTTTTTTTCTCTTTATTATATATAATACTACGCATAAATAACAAGCGAGTTGAATATGTAACCGACCATGGCACATTAATTTACGAGTGCTTTAAATTTGATTAATCCTCTATACATATAATAAAAATGAAGTGTCTGTATGTAACAAGGAAATATAAATTTTTCATTGATTGGGTACGAACGTTACGGACGGAACGCTACGGATAACAAAAATGGAATTTTTAAAATTTTTGTCGGTCTGTCTGTCTGTCTGTTTGTTCCGGGTAATCTCCGAAACGGCTGGCCGATTTTGACGGGAATTTCACTAACAGATAGCTGAAATTACTGCAGGTGACATAGGCAATTAAATTAGTCTAATTGAAAGTAGCCTATGTGTTTACCGCGGCTTTGTCCGTAATGCTATCTCCAAAACGGACGGACCGATTTTCATAGAACTTTCACCAACAGATAACGGATACCATAACAAGTAATTTAGTATATTTTAAGTTAGACTAGCTGTTAACTGTGGCTTCGCCCGCAGTACTATCCCTATAACGGTTAAACTGATCTTCAATAAACTTTCATTGGCAGATAGCTGACTTTATAAAAAGTAATTCAAGTAATTTTAGTTTATACTAGCTGTTAACCGTGGCTTCGCCTGCAGTACTATCTCCAAAACGGTTTGACCGACCTTTACGAAACTTTGATTGACAGATAGATGACCTTATAAAAAGTAATTCAAGTTATTTTAATTAAGACTAGCTCTTCACCGTGGCTTCGCCCACAGCACTATCTCCAAAAAGGATAGACCGGTCTTTACGAAACTTCTATTGGCAGATAGCTGATTTTATAACAAGTAATTCAAGCAATTTTATTTTATACTAGCTGTTAACAGTGGTTTCGCCCGCAATATTATATCCAAAAAGATTAGATTGATCTTCACGAAAGTTCAATCGGCAGATAACTGATTTTATAAAAAGTAATTCAAGCAATTTTAGTTTAAGCTAACTGGTAACAGTGGATTCGCTCGCAGTACTATATCCAAAACTGTTAAAAAGATATTCACGAGACTTTTACTGACCTTATAAAAAATAATTTAGGCAATTTTAGTTTATACTAGATTTTAACCGTGGTTTTGCCCGCAGTGCTATCTCCGTATCGGTTAGACCAATCTCTACGTTACCTTTTCTGGCAGATAGCTGATTTTATAAAAGTAATTTAGGTAATTTTTGTTTATAAAACCAGTTAACCGTGTTTTCGCCCACAATACTTTTTCCAAAACAGTTAGACAAATGTTCGCGGGCCTTTCATTGGTAGACAGCGAACCTTATAAATATTAATTGAGGTTAATCTATTTAAGACTAGCTGTTACCCACGACTTAGTGCGTATAAAATTTAGCAAAAATATGTTGTTTACTGTAAACATGTGCGTATTTACCGCACTTTAGTATATAAAATTTTATATCTTGATTTAGATATATGCAAGATTCAAGACGTCACCACATTCATAGTTTACAATTTAATATAGTAATTATTATTAGTAATTTTGAAGATAGAAGAGGTATTTCTAATAAAATATTAGACCATAGACTTCTTGACAATATTGGTACATTATATTATTATCTATTTTTAAGTCATTTTTTCATTAGTTCTCTGTACAGTGTAAGTGAGCACTGAGGTAGTTATATGGTTGGTTAATGTTCCAAATATGTTGGTTATGATAATCCTCATTAATTCAACTGTTAGTATCTATATATCTAATGTACACGTTACATGTTACTGTCAGTAGCGTGTGTGTACCGTACTTACATTAGTCTTTAAAGAGCATTTCTATAACTGTACATAGTTTCATAATTTAATAATTCTTTAATACAATTTAAAAAAAACGCGTGCGGAGCTGCGGGTACAGCTAGTCTATACTAGTATTATACAGAGGTAAAGTTTGTGAGTTTGTGATGATGTGACATTATAGGGGTTATCTCAGGAACTACTGGACCGATTCGAAAAGCTCTTTCAATGTTATATAGCTTATTTATCGACAATGGTTAAAGGCTATATATCATCACGCTAAGACCAATACGACCGGAGCACCAATGAATAATGTTTAAAAATTGGTGTCTTTTTCCTCTTGAGAGCTCCTGCTGCCTGTTAGCGTTAGTCCATAGTAAATATTCCACGCGAACGAAGTCGCAGGCAGAAACTAGTATGTATATATGTTAGATAAGTGAGGAGGCAATCGATTTATAAAATACAATAAAAGAGAAATATTAATTAATCCAAACAAAACATACAGTTCCGATGAAACAAAAAAAAAAAACATTTTGAAGTAAACGTAGTATAGGTCCTTCAAAATAAATTAATTATGGAGTCCATTATAATCTATCCCATTCCATGGGAGCAATACACCCAAATGCTTTTTAACTCCGTTTATCTCTCTGCCTACAACGTATTCCACTGTACATTTTTTGTACCTCTAACGAACAAACGAACACATAAAGTCACTTTCACATGTCAAAAAAATATTTTAATAGTACAAAAGTCTGTTTGTTTCGCTTTCACGCTGTAACTACTGAACATATATATTAACGCGAAACAAGCTGCGAGCAAAAGCTAGAACAATAATAATACAGAAGTTTTTACAGTGAATTAGGAAATTAATTAAATTTTTTATAGTATACCTCGCAGTTCAACGTGGCTTTTGTATAGCCCGTCTCCAACATTGTCCACTGGGTTCTGTCTTGCGGTACCCTTAGTGATAGCCAGCCGTAAGTTTTAAGTCACCATCATCTCATCTTGTTACTTGACGTCCTCTGTTTCGCTTCACATCATTAGGGTATCAATCTGTAATCATTTTGCTCCATCTGTTTGGATAGCTCGCGTCATATGACCTGTCCAGATGGATGTGTGTAGATACACATCTGGTGGACTTTTCGGTTAGTAACAACAACTAATTTAGTTTATTCTCTTATAGTACTCTAACTTTATACTATGAAGTTTATTGAGTGAACAAGTGTCTAGCAAATACTAGTAAGCAATAATTATATCAGATCATTATCACTATTTTAGTTATAATGAAGAGAAATGAGGAACGTTTACGAAAATCCAATCCTTAAGACCAGCAATCTGAGGAGATAAATATAAACCAGTAAGTAATATTATTGAATCAAAGACCTACGGTCCCGAAAATATTCTCAATTAATCTATATATTTAGTACATTTATTTCCTCCTTCATCGACTTGTCACTGTCGTCTCCTAATACAGCTATTTAATACGTAATATTCACTTAATACCGGACATGGGTCAGTGATCCGAGATAAAGAGAAAGGCCAATCCTTAATACGGGTCAATGGCTGCCATTTGTATTTTTGGTCATAGATTAATAAAATGAAAGAGACGAGATTTTTGTAATAAATTTAAAAAATACTGCAACGTATGAGATACCAGTTTATTGCTATTAATCATCCATATGTTGTTAGGAGTCTACGTAATCATGTTGTGCAATAACCGACTCAAAATTATATGTAATTAATATATGTAAATAATTTAACTGTCAAAACATGTTATGCGCAAGCAAGTTTTTTATAATTGCATAAATCATGTCTTTATAATTGTTGTTTAAACTAATAAATACATAATTGATTTTAAAAAATGTTCCACCTGAAAACATGCGAGTAACATGGGTTGTTTTATTATATTTTCAAAATCTACCTCAAGACGAGCGCAGCCGCTAGCTGAAGCTATATTATAAAAGTTAACATAAATATTTATTATACACTACGGATTTTTGCTTTTGATAACAATCTTATCTAATGTTAAATTATAAGGTGATCCCCAGACAAGTGCAACTGCCAGAACAGACCAATAGGTTCTTGGCAACAGATTAACTTGAAGGTAGTAACTGGTTGGGTGGATGGTGAAAAACCAAATGAACGAAAACGACACCAATCGTCGAGTTAGCGTCATAGGGGCATATCGAAATGAAGATTTTTTCTTATACCGATATTCTTATTACCACTTATATATCTGATGGTAAATAGTTACCGCCACGTATGGATAACTTGGAATGCGAAAGGACATATTACAGACCTTGTAGATTCCCTTTAAGCCCCTTCTTGAACACATTCCACATTGTCAGCAAGCCAGAGGTGGGAGGTAATAGTTTGTAACGGTGAAGAGGACACCATATTAAAGAGGTCCTCAGAACACTCTCTACTGTATATGCACATAGACACCCAATGTCTCTGCGAAGTTCTAAAGCCTATAGTCCGCATGTTAATTCGGGATCGTCGAAAATGCGAATAGCTCGCCTTTGCACGGAATAAAAGTCGTTTGTCCTTTACTATTATATGGTTTCATCAAGATGTTTTCCTTCATCAGAAGCTCTGAGTCCGTCACACGGATTCTAATCTACATCCATCGATGCTGTGACCAAATATGCTATCAGCTAAACCATCATCACTTTCATTATTGTATATTCTATTATATTATATATATTGATATATTCTTCAACTTTATTAAGAGCATGTTTTGCTCGTGCCTTTGTTTGCATTACAGTTGATCTTTCTTTCAGAAATAGATTTTCTTTCTGGATAATCAGTATCCTATGCCCTTTTCTACACCACTTAGGTTTGTTTGTTTGTTAAGATTTTACTAGCTCGCAGATAATAATTTAAAAAAATTATACGTTGTTAGTACAGAAAAGGATATAATGAACCTCTCTTTTAAATAAAAATGTACTATTCTCGAACGATACATTTAAATTAAATCCACGTAACTACGAGCGAAGCCGTAAGTTAAAGTTAGTTGATATTGTAAACCAAGAAGTTTGTGATAATTAATGGACATTTATTACCCTTTCGAGCAATAACTAAACTCTTTTTAATGAAATTTTACAACAATGCAGTACATTCTGTATTGATAGAGTATATCTGGATAAAGTATACACTATAATTTATAATGTTGTTATTTAAATTGACTAAATGATTATAAGTGTCAAGTGATTTGGAAAAATCCTACCATCTGAGTGGTATCTAGGCGCGATGTATAAACGGTTTTTCACAAATTATGTGAAAATTATAATATAATTTCAGACGAAGTCACAGGCAGCTGATAGTATTAATTGTTTTTAATATAAATCACGATACGATTTTTACGTAAAAAAAAAACTACATCTAAGCAAAAAAAAGGTGCGGACCAAGAGTCTGCAGACTAAAACAAAAAGGAAAAAAAAAAAATATAAATCACAGTTTTTTTTTTATCGTCGTGTTTTCTTTATAACCTTGTTTAGTAAGTAGCAATATCTATAATGTACACACAAATCGACTATCAGAAATATCGACCAATATACCTAACATCACATGAATAATGACACTTTCTTTTGATCTGAGAAAAATGTTAACAAGAAGTAATTAAGATTAGGATTCGTTAAAATGTGTACCGAAAACAAAATAGATTACAAAATTGAATGTATCTCATTAGACATACGAGTACATTACGTATGCTATTTTAAAATGGAGGTAGCTACCACGTTGCGGCTAAAAACTTTTTTTATGTCATAGGTGACAAACAGACGGGTCACCTGATGCTAAGTGATCACCATCGTCTATAGGCACCAGCAACACCAGAGGAGTCGCAAGTGGAGAGGGAAGGAGAAGAGAGGGAAGGCAAAGAGAGAGGGGGTGGGCCCCTGGCGCTCTCACTGACCGAACGAAGCGCAACGGTTTTCTGTGTGAGGGTGGTATCCCGGACGAGCCGACCCATTCATACTGAAACTAGTAATAGCTTCAACGTGTCTCTACCACCTCGAAGTTAACGAATACTTGATTAAGAAAAAAAAATAGCTTTATTGTTGGAACAAGTCACGGTCATAAGATAACGCTATGAGGGCACAAGTTCAACTATCCGCTAACTTCAGATTCAACCGCCGATCAACGATGCCTTTGGATCATTTTTTGCTGTTTCCCAAAGGTTTTTTTTTACAGTAAGATGTTTTTTTTATATCAAAGGAGGCAAACGAACTGGTGGATCACGTGATTTTAAGTGATCACCACCGTCCATAGACACTAGCGACATCAGGGACGTCGCAAGTGCGTTGCCAGCCTGTATATGGGAGAAGGGGGAGGGGAAGGAAAGGGAAAGAAGGAAAGAGGAAGGGACGTGGGCTTCCGGCTCTCTCACTGACCGAACGAAACACAACAATGCAAGCACTGTTATTTCACGTCGGTTATCTGTGCGAGGGGTGGTACTACCCCGGAGGAGCCGACCCATTCATGCTGAAACCAAAAATAGCTTCAGCGGGGCTATACTACCTACAATGTGACAGCAACCAAGTTTTAAAACGAAAGTGCGAAATAATTTCCACTGTAAAATTTAATTCTAGATTACTGCAAAGTATCACCTTCATACCATTTTTTTTTTGTTTTAACGCTGTGTATAAAACATATTGTTCATTGTATTAAATTACTCAAAAGAAATCGTGGGTATCAATTAGTATTATATAAAATTGTAGTTATCAATCTGTATTCCTCATAATTTCAAATTTGCATTTTATAGTATATAATTGCTTTCTTTATTGTTTGATTGATTGGAAATTTTTTGGAATGTTTTTTTTTACTGTTATATTTTATTGCTCTGCGTTTTATGTAGTTTTTATTAGTATTGCTCTTGCTCCCGGCCCGGCTTCGCACGAGTTTACTAAACAAAGAAGAGTACCTGGGCGACCGGGCCTAAGTCGGTTCTTTAAAAAATACTGTTAAATCAAAATAAACTGTTAGGTTTGCCTCACAAAATTAGCTTTTTTCTACAAAAAAAAAAAGAAAACACATCTCTTTTGCTGTCACTCGGATTGGAACTGGTGTTACACAGATTTTCGTAGCAGCCGATTTCCATCTGAGCTATCTTTGTTTTGACAGCGGCGGCGAAATTTACCTTTATATTTTAGTTATATCTCTTCATTGCCTGAAAACTCAGTCAAAAAAAAGTTTTCTATGAATAAAATCTTTCTAGATCGATTTATCGTCCCCGAAACTTCCTACATACTAAGTTTCACGGAAATAGATGACGCCGTTTCTGAGATCCTGAATATATACAAATATAAAAATATACAAGAATTGCTCGTTTAAAGGTATTAGATGAAATCGAATCTCCCCTTCATATTACGACTACATTATGAAATAAAATAGCAATTAAAGAACTGAATATCAATTCTATAAATAATTGTGTGAATCACCATGCTGTGTTAGTCGCCCACATTTTATATGGACACTTTTTATTCAAACTAATATACTCTTTCGCACGTTTTATAAAACATCTTCTATCATACAAAACTTATCCTAATAATTAAAAATTCAATAAAGAAATAATTCCTCACATAGATGCAGATATTTTGAAGTGGTGCGCCTTTATACATTTGCCAATTGATTTTAATTTATGTAAAAATAGATAGATAGATTTTTTTTATATCATATAAGAGGCAAACTAACAGACGAGTCACCTGTTGTTAAGCGATCACCGCCGTCCATAGATACTAGCAACCCCATAGGAGTCGCATGTGCGTTACCAGCCTATTTTTGGGGGAATGGAGAGAATTGGAGAGGGGTTAGAGGAGAGAGGGAAAAAAGAGGAGAAGGGAGACGAGATAGGTCTCCGGCGCTTTTACTGACCAAACGAAACGCAATAATGCAAGCACTGTTACTTCATGTCGGTTTTCTGTGAGAGGGTTTGTGCTATCCCGGACGAGCCGACCTATTCATGCTGAAACCAATAATAGCTTCAGCGTGGCTCTACCACCTACAAAGATACTAGATAGATCTATTTAAATTTACATTCATAATGATTCCTATGAGGTCGATAAATAACAATTATCTTTAAATTTATCTATAGCTTGTAGTAACTATGTACAATGTGATCTTGTTATGCAACAAATTATACAAAAAGTGAATATAAGAAATCATAAATTAAAACTGTTAAAATGGAAAAACTAAGTCGTTTAATTCCAACGGTTTCCTTAACTTTTTCTTCGCGAACTCGCCGCATTAACTGCCAGTTAGTAGGTAACAAGATTTGCAGAAAACTCACAGCGTAAAGCGTACTTTTAACGGCATAAATGAGCGAAGTTGTGTTTCTCTCGGAAATACCTTACCTTACAGTACGTGAGTATACAAACTAAGAAATTCATGGAAACAAGTATTTTCTAAACAAATCACACCCATTAGTAGCAGTACTTTAGTGTGGTTTACGTTTTATATTGCACTGTTGGTAAAATGGTATCTGGTAAAACGTAAGATATATACTTTTAAATCTGGATGATATGGTTACATTATCAAATAACTACGAAAGTCAATCTACTAAAGATTTCCAAAAGTACAGCACTTACGTACCGTATCGCGGATATAGTAACAAGAGTAGTATTGAATAGTTTATCAGGTTTAAGTGGCAAAGTCATTCGTACAAACGTTACTAGAGCTCGCAAAGGTATTCCAGTATGGCTGCGGAGAGGGTCCGCGAAGATGATCCTCTGAGCGGCCCTCTCCGCCAAAGGAGGACCAACGGGAGGAGGCGGCGATTTGCCCGTCTCCTCCCACCACCGTAGTCAGACCTGAGGGGATGGGCCGGGGGCCTATCTCCTCATTGCACGGGTTCGGCGGACGAGGGGAGGTAACTGGTGTATGTTCAGTCTGTCTCCCTATTAGGAGGGAAACCGGCGGTTACCTTCCGCCGGGCAGACCGTTGGGGCGGCTATTCAAGGGGAATAGCGTAGATCGATCCCTTGCCGCCCCAGCAATACGGTCGGATGGTACACCGTGGGGTTTTGGTCTGTGCGAATCGGACATAACCCATCCTCTCCCCCGATAGGATGACCTATCTATAAGGGATTTCTCCACGTCAAAAAAAAGGTATTCCAGTATAGTATTAGAAAAAAACAATAAGGGTATCAGTGTGTTGCACGTGGAGGGAATGAAACTTCTTTGACTTATATGTATTAAATAATATAGATATAAGAATAGACCTCGACATACCCTCATACATACAGATAAGTACAAATATATATCTACCTTACATTTAACGCGTAACGCGAATGCTAACTTCAAAAAATCTTTAAGTTGGAATAAAGGTGTTTTAAGTCTCCTAACACTGTTGTTACTCAGAATGTGTTTAAATAGTACACGCCTCGGTTATAGAACTAAATGAAATAAATATGAATACCCAAAAATAAAGGATTAAAGAAGGCTATAGATCATGCTAAGAGCGTTAGAAGGTGAATTATTACCACCCAAGGTTTAGGCCAAAAAACTAATAAACCTGAACAAAGTGACGGAATGGATAGGCAGTATGACTTGGGGTGGAGTCTCGGGTATCCAGAGCGAGTCGTCCGCCCGAAGAAAACCGAGCAGTAACGAGAAAAACCGACTGTGAATCCCTATTTCAATGACGTATCATGTTGATGAAATCAGCCACATGCACTACATAATAATTATTCAAAAATTATTTAAGCTTACTAATACTCCGTTAACAGTAATTAATAATAAAAAAAAAAACACGAATATACTATGTGGGTTATAGAAGAGATAATGGATTTCTTTTTTACTAATTTCAGATTGTACGTACATTTAAAATGAAGCTAGCGGTAAAGTTATTAAAACTGAAAATACAATGGAACGAGATCCAGAAAACTAATTTAGGTTTAAAACATAAACAACTCAGCAAAGCCATACAAATAAAATGGGAATGAAACTAAATTTGTTCCGCGGCTTCGTCCGTACCGGCAAATCGGAAAGTTTTGTTTTTCGTGTCGAGTTTACAAGAATTTCATGGCAACAGATCAGATACGTATTTAAATTTACCGCTTGGGTATTAATATGAGATATATATAATGTTACTTATTTTCACATATTTAATTAATTTCTTAGAACAGTCAATAACATATTATTCGATAGTTTTAATTATATTGACATACTTTTTTTTTTGTTTATGTGGTAATTGTCGAGCTATAAATAATGGCAATTATTTTATTACATACTATATTAAATGTATAACATGTTTATTAATTGACATGTAATGTAAATTTCGATTGCTAAAAGCTATTTTTTTGTTTATATTAACAGACTCATAATTATGGACCACTCTAAATAACATACTTTGCTTTTTTTTTGTTTTGCGCGTCGCTTGACCTTACTCACTCGAAATAAATAACCAAAGCATTCTATTCTATTTAAAAAATATACATATTTATTTACTTTATAAGTTTAATACTTCGTTTTGATGTGTTCTTTGTTATAATCTATTTAATACCTTTAAACGAGCAGTTCTTGTATATCGTTATATATTCAGGATCTCGGAAACGGTGTAAGCGATTTCCATGAAACTTAGTATGTAGGTGGTTTCGAGGACGATAAATCGAACTAGCTAGATTTCACTCATGGAAAACTTTTTTATCTGAGTTTTCTGGTAATTGAAAAATATAGCTACAATATAAAGGTAAATTTCGCCGCCGCTGTCAAAACGAAAATAGCTCATATGGAAATCGGCTGCTTCAAAAATCCATGTAACCCCAGTTCGAATCCGAGTGACAGGAAAAGAGATGCCTTTTTTAATTTTGTTTTGTTTTGGTAAGAAATGCTTATTTTGTGAGGCAAACCTAACAGTTTATATATTTTAATTTAATAATGTTTTTAATGAAACGAGCTAAGCTCGGTCGTCCAAGTACTACTCCTTAAATGTTCAACAACACACAACCGTATTTACTCAAACTATATTTTTGTAGAAAGCGTGTTTAAGGAACCTTCTAGATAAGTGTTTACAGTTGACATCACAGAAAATAAATAAATACTTAGAAACTTCCAAAACATTGGAGCATAGTACAATCCAAAAACAGTGGCGACCACCAAGAGACAGATCATCCATCGTCGGTCGCCGCTGTCATGCCGGCCATAATGACGAAAGTCACCTGGTAATGGATATGCACAGGCTGATCCCGAAACGCGACGCGCAAAAGCGAGTCACTATGACGGGCTTTTTCGCCATGTACATGGTGGTTGCGACCCAGTCGGGCTGTAAAACCCTACCATCCCGCAATATATAGGTTTTTAGGGCTATAATCACTACTTCTCTCACGTGATGCAAAGTAAGAAGAAGGTCAAGGATATATAAGCTTATTTATAAGTTTTAGAAAAAAATGACACAGTCGGTGCGTTCAATATGCAGGAATATGTGGTTATGATATGGGACATGAGTCACAGGAAATGACGACGCAAATGACTTCCTGTGAATAAATGAAACATAATTAATGGGAGCATTACGACGTCTGTAGTCTTGAGATGGTGAAATTTGTTAGTGTATATCTTGTACACATTCCTCATGGTGCAGCCGAATACCACAAGGCTTGCAACGCCAAGCCAATGTCCTAACGTTTGCGTTTTGACTCCTGTTATCGAGCAGTGTTCGAGCTCGGCGATCGTTAGAATCTAGTATGATCAACTGATGTTTGGTCGATCTATACCTTCAGGGGCAGTTTATCAGGTCAGTGAGCATGCTCGAACCCTGGCTGCTCCTACCATGCGGCGGACGCTACACCGTGGGGTTTTAGTCCGTGCGAATCGGACATAACCTACCCTCTGCCCCGGGAGGGTAGCGTATCCGTTAGGGATTTCCACACGTTAATAAAAAAAATGGTAGATCCATACCAGAAATGGCAGCAATTCTCCACAAATTGCCGTATCTACGTTTTATATATGCTGGGTGTTAGGTTAGATGTCGACAATATTTTCATAAGACAATCATTAGTCGTTTCTGGTTTTAAAACCAATTAAAAAAATAGGTGCTAAATATCTGACATAATTATCTCCAGAAAAACAAAACTGACTTTTACACAACATCAGATTATTTACGCCAAAAGCTCGATGAATCATCGCCTTCAATGTGTATCGCCTCGCAGTCCGGCTCACACCTTATTCGACCGTGCGACATTCTGACGATAAGCAGTTACGTGATAATTAACCCTGAAAAGCTTCCCTTAAATTCTCATTGAACATAGGTGTGATTTTTTTATCCTTCTCATATTTTTAAAACTTTTAGAACAAGCTTTAACTAAGGTTCTCTTTGTTGTTTATTAGTGTTTGTTTTGATATTATAATTTTATATCATGTTAAATGTGACCATGAACTACCACACGATTGAAGGGTGTTAAATTTTCAACAGTTCCCTGGTATAGAGATACCACTCCAACGTTAAGTAATGTTTCACCCTAAAAGGAAACCTCAGTTTTTTGCAGCTGTTTTTACCACGCTTTCAATTAATCGCCCAGTGTTGAGATCGACATTTAAATCTAATTCAAGAAGCTCGCGGCTTTCTTTAACCAATACGGCTACACCTTGGAAAATCAACGATAGGTAATGAGTATAAACTGTTGTTTTTTGAAGCTTTGATGGCTTACTGGTATCATGCTTACACCTTGTCGATTGATGTAGATTCGAATACTACTAAACCCGATCTTTTGATGAAGGTATATATCGTGGTATAACCATAGCATAGTCGTGTGGCTTCTTCAAATTCCTGACTGGTTACTCTTAATATTCCAAGTTAAAAATTTGCCGCTACTCTCCTTTAATATGAAGGCAACTTAATTTCAGAGTTTTCTAAGGCCACATAATCGATGAACATAAAGTGGATATTATGGTTAAATGTTAAAACCAATAGATAGTGTAAAATATAGTTATTATAGCCGCATATTAATTTAAAATCAACGTATTACAATTTTCCATATCAAAAGGGTCATTTGAACCAAACTGTAGTACGTATCTGCGTGGCTATTTTCGTTAGAGAGAAATAGACACTCGTGTTATTTCATTCTGCTGTTTGCCGTAATTGATATCGAAAGGTTTTGTAGACAATAAACAAAAGTTTGCAGACACTTTTTAGTTACTATCAATAAATAATATTGTTATCGAAGTTTAATATTCTTTCTAGTTTATTGTTATTAAATTAAGTATTAATAAAGTATTTGGGAATTCTTTGTTACCTTTTCACGTCCTAACTACTCTATCGATCATGATAACATTTTGCATACACGTTATCAGATAGATATAAAGTACCTTTCGTCCAAAAAACGTTCTGTTCAGATCAAATCTACATTAATGCAAGTGAAGCAACGAGTAAAAGCTAATATTGAAATACTTAGTTTAACTGGAACATCTTCGCTACAGTTTATTTAGAAGAATCTTTTCCAGTGTTAAAACATGGGACACGACATATATTGAAACGGCAAATGTTCTACAAAATTTCTTTGAAATGTCAATAGCTTTTTATAGCTAGAAGTGTTGTGATGAATCGTAGCAAAATTTCACATCCACAGTAATTCTCTCACTATATAAATTGCACGTAAACAATTTTATCCGTAAAAAAGAGGCGATTTACCAAAATATATTTTCACTCGAACAACAAAGTTCATAAAACAAAAGCTTTGAAAATTTAGCACATAAAAGTGTTGTACGAACGGGGCATAATAAATAATTTAGACGAAAAAGTTAGTCGAGTACATTTTAGTTTCAGTGCCAGCTTAGTGCTCCGAGCTCGAAAAACTTCCTTTGTGTCGAGGATTAAGTCGAAATGAGTTTTTTCTACGGTTATCTATACACAAATAGATAGAACGTCAAAGGAAATGAGTACTAACGGGTTTGGCTTTAAAAAGGATTTTATGAGAAATTGAAAACTAGCATTTTGGTTTTATTGACATATTACCAAAGTATAAAACTGTGTAGGAGATAGTGGTGGAAGATATTGAAATATATGTTTTTTGAATATTTTAAATCTAGCTTATAATAACAAGCCTCTAGCAAACAGCTTTATATATACTAAATTCACTGTAGATATCCCCAATACTATTAAAAATATTCAAAAAAACATCTATTTCAATATCTCCCACCACTATCTCTCCATCACAGTTTTATGTTTTTGCTAATATGTCAATAAAACCAAAATGCTAGTTTTCAATTTATCATAAAATCCTTTAATCCTTTTTTTTAATTTTTTTTATAATATGTATATTTTAAGTAGTTTTAGAGTTTAAACACGTTAAACTTAGCGGGGCGGAGATTTCGAATTCTTCTTAATCTTCGACTCGATTGCAAGGATTCGAACTTATTTCAATCAATGCAGTGTCCGAATACGCTATCAACTCAGCCATAATTGCTTTAAAAAGAAAGAATAGAATATCCTACGAAGTAGTTTCGATGAACAAATTACCAACTATTGTCTATTGCTGTCGCAATGCGGTTATACTAGCATTACTGTGTTTTTTGATCCAAAAGGTGTGATTTGTAATATATGCTATAAACAGGCTATATATAGACATTTGAAGCATTCCTATTCAGTTCTCAGGAAAAGCAGCCTTTTACAACTGATCAAAAAATTGAAATCCTATTGCATACATATGTTCGGATTGCAGTGATCTGTTTGTTTCTTCATAAGACAAGAAAAATGAAAGTATTTCCTAGTACTCTTCATTATGTTTTTTTTTACCGTATAGTATATGATTTTAGCATTTGATATTAACTGACTATGTGATTTAAAACGTTACACACGTTAAGCCTAGACGACGACTAGCTATTAACGGCAGTTGCCAATAAATGCCTATAGATGCTTCAAGATTTTCAATACGAGTCAATCTGCTAACTACGCCAGTTTTGCGAAAACTATACAATGCGAATGCATAATGTACTTTGAATATACATATTAATTTTATTAGGTAATATAATGCTATCAATGCCTTTGACTAACCATTTATTTTTATAATTCTTCGAAGCCTTATTAAGTTCACCGATTAATTACGAAAGTTCCTTGACCAATGGTATTAGCCTAACCTAAATAACGTTTTATCACCCCATATCACCTTTAGTGAAAGCAAAGGTATCAATTCTGCGGTTTATTAACCATTTACCTGATTATACTGTGGTTTACTAGCCTATATCATGGATCTGATTGAAGTACTGGATTCGGCTTTATGGTAATTACACCTTAATCGAACTTTATGATTTAATATGCTTACTAAGTTGAGTTTGCACGAGTGTATTAAAGAAGAAAATGATCAAATTCTACAATAACAATTTAAAAAATACAATTTAAAGAACCTATGCATAGTCGTTTGCATTAGCTAGTATATAACATTCGTCAAATATTTCAAATTAATGCACTCAATAATCCTTCATCTAATTACTCTTAATTACACTTTTAATCTATTTTTATCTTCAAAAGTTGGCCTCAGAGTACACTTATATTAAAAAATATCTATATACATAGATACATGTTTTTGAATCGTAAGTAAACGGGCATAGAATTAAAGAGACAGAAGTGGTATTCTTAATTGTAATAATAGAATAAAAATACGAATAAAAAAATGAGTTAAACACAAATTTATATATTGCTTTGATTCTTTTAGGGTTAAATTTAAAAAAATTGAAACTAAAACAATAACTTATATCATAACCGCATTCTGACATAGACTTTAAATAAATTTTTCCAAGTTTATTTCAAGTGATCTGAGTGAATAATATTTAAGAATGGTGACCAAATATTTAGAAAACTTTAAACCAATCGTATATTGTATTACATTTTTTAAAAGAGGATAGGCTACCAATATTAAACTTGGTCGCAACGATTATGTACAAATTAACCCTTACATACACTTCCTTTTAGTTGCTAATCATGATCAGCCTGTAAGAAACCTACTGCAGGATCAAAGAATGGAAGGTATATACATTGTCACTATGCCATCTCACGGTGTCTGTGAAGTTGGCATACAAAAATATCGGAATTGTGAAACAAAAATGAGTTCTGATATTCAAATCAATAGTTCTGGAGTTCCTGAAATTTAGAGAAATAGTTCTGCACATTAAAGACCCCATATGAGCATAAGAAATATGAGGGTGCCAAATTCACGCAGCATACAATGACAGAGGAGTTCTGAAAGGAGTTATGGGCTCCTTTGCAATAGTTCTGAAGTTCTTTGCAGTATGGGCAATAGTTCTACATAATTGAAGCCACGACAGCCCATTGAAAATCACACCGTGTAAGTATGTAAAGAATTAACTCTCGATTTTTGAGTAGTT
>JACEII010000090.1:1150633-1209974 GCA_014332785.1 Antheraea mylitta
GCGCAAGCAACGCACTCAAGGGCTCTCTACCGAGGGATCGAACCTAGGCTTGAGCCGCTGCCGTGGGAGGCCTAATCGGATACTATTAGAGAATAACAGATACTTATGTTAATAATAAAATTATGCATTCGTAACTATATTTTATTAAAAGTATCTTATTGAAATAACTAATTATTGTCTACTGGTCGAAATTAATATATAATTCATTTTTGCAATTTTTAATGTTATTGAAAATTATAAATTAACATTTTTAACTTTTATCGAATTTTAACAAAATACAATGACAGAAAATAACTAAATTCTAACTTTAATAATAGGCAAAGTTTCTCTGCCTATTTGAGACTAGCCTCTGTCCGCGACTTCGTTCGCGTGGAATTTACACATTTGCCTAAAGCTAACAAGCAGCGGAAGCTCTCAAGAGGAATAAACCCCCGATTTTTTAACATTCCTCATTGGTGCTCCGCTCCTGTTGGTCTTAGCGTGATGATATATACCCTATAACAATTCTCAATAAATGAGCTATATAACATTGAAATAATTTTTCAAATCGGAGCAGTAGTTCCTGAGATTACCCCCTACAACGTCACAAACTCACAAACTTTACCTCTTTATAATAATAAATACTATATTAATCTTAATATCCATAAATTTCAAATCAAATTTACGAAATCAAATTACATTAGAAGAAAATATAATGCAATATTGTTAACATATATATTTTATAATTTTTTATACAATTTAAAATATTTTTTGTATATAAATTAACCATATGAATTATGTTTTTAATAATATTTTCATAACTATTTATTATGTATTTTGTAATTTAAATTGGTATAAAAAAACACAGCACTGAAATTTGTATAAAATGTCCATTCGACAATATTTAATATATGTACTCGTACTCTACAAAAATAGAGTGATTTAATGTGTAAAAAAATCCCTTAAGAAAAAAATAAAATTACAAAAATCGAATTATTTTCCTATTAAAGAATTTAAATTATTTAACCACTCTTGAAAATTATTTGATCCATTTAAACTCGTAAAACTTTTCTATTGTAAAAAAACGAACATACCTTTTGTGAAACGTGAAAAGAAATTGCAATGTTTATTGGTCACCCTAACATTAATTAATACAGAGGGTAAAACTATGTCTAAACCTGAGATCTATTCGTCACCGGTGACCTGTAACTTCGGTGTCTATGTAGGTTGTTAATGTCAAATATGACTACCTCGAGCTATACAAATACCGTGATAGAAGTCAAACTCAACAAAGAGTAAGCAGCGTAGATGATTCTAATAATTACAATAAGATGTGTATTTATTGGAGACGAATAAATGTCATATAGCATGTTAGGTTTTTGTAGGTGGTAGAACCACACTGAAGCTATTTCAGCAAAAATGAATCAGCTTTCTCGAGGTAGCACCACCCTCTCACAGAAAACCGACGTGAAGTAATAGTGCTTGCATTTCTATGTTACGTTCGGTCAGTGAAAGCACCTAAGGCTCACCTCCTCTACCCTTTCTCTCTTCGTCCCCTCACTTTTCCTCCTCCCCCCGCCATCAAACACAAGCTGGCAACGCACTTGCGACTCCATTGGAGTTGCTAGTGTCTATGGATAGCGGTGATCACTTAACATCAGGTAACCCACCTGGTCGTTTGCCTCCTATGATATAAAAAAGGCGGAAATAAAGTTTAAGGCATTTGAAGCTCACAATAAGGTTTATATTATAAGGTTTATCTAAAATGAAATATTTGGCATTTGAGCGAGGAAATATCCCAAACAGTTTGCACATTTTTGAGAAGATACTTCATTTTTACATCTAGAGTATTATTATCTAGATTACATAATTCAGGCCTTTTCATAAAAGCTAAGAAATAATGACAAAATTTAACAGAAGTAATTTAAAAGCGGTTAAATGTTTATAAGGGGATACCTAATTAGTGTTAGAATAGTATAAACCAAACAAGTATGTCATTACTGTCAAATGTCATTATGTCAGTTAGCGCCACTTTCTATGTAGTAAAAACATTTTGTTTTGGTCGCTTTACCATTCTGTGTAGATTACGTATAGATGTCACCTCTTTGTTCACTTCTTCACACTGTGTTATTGTCTCATATTAAATCAGTTTATATTCCTAAAATCGTTTTCCAATATCCATCACTTGTAATGATAAAATGATTTTTAAAACTATTTACAAAGTAAAAATTTTCTACTTTTCCTCAATATATGAAATTTTAGCTTTATTTCAATTTTTTTGTCAAATCTGAACAATCAATGCTCCTACTTTCTTCTTTATTTTTAGCATTTTCATTCAATCATGGGCAAAAATGTAATTCTCTGAATTATATGAAAGTTAGTTAAAAACTACTTATACTATTCCCTCCGAGCATAAGATGTACAGAAAAAAGTAAAACCTATAAGCAGAATCATAAAACATGGTGAAATATTAGACTGTCCACGGTTAATCCAGATAAAACACATAGTTCCCGAGAACGAGGTCCACCGGCGATTAATATTTATATTTTAGTGACCGCTCTCTATTTATTTAAGTTTTAATCTGTGGCCTGCAGCCCGGGCTATAGCTGCAGGGTGCGATAGCTTCCACAATACCCGTCGCTGGACTGTGAAATAGATAAGAGGGCCTAAATTAATTAATGGAAGGGTTAGATACGCATCTTTTGTTCTATTTAGCGTAAAGACCCCAAATGTCATTGACCGTATATATACTATCGAGATTATGTTTAAGAGGATTAGTCAAATATTTGATTTAAAATTGCATCAACTTACTAACAAAATCTTAATTACTCTGAAATAAGTGTAATTTGTTCTTTTCGAATTAAAGTTATACACAATTATTAAACGATTGTTTGGGATTATTAGTGAAAAAAGTACCTCCCAAATAAAGATAAAAACATCTAGTTTAAATGTTGGATTCTGACGAATGTTAGCATCATTTTACTCAAAGTAAATTTTCCTATGTTGGGAATGTTACTTTATAAAAGGAATGAATCAATGTATAAACTAATGTTAGGTACGTAACAGAAGATTATACCTGTATCAATGTAATAATGTATTACGGTAAGTGTCGCTCTGTTTTGATTATGGATACCATACCGTAGGATCGTAGGCATGGAAGTTTACAACTTAGCCAACTTACTTCCCCGAGAGAAATGGTATATATGATGGAATTTGCCCACGTAAAAAAGTGGTATAATCACCCATAATATAAACTTGAATATTTTCAACCAATCTATATATCTATGATCTATATATAATATCATTAAATTAAACGTGCAATTCTTGTATATTTTTATATTTACACATATTCAGGATTTTGGAAACGGCGTCATCTATTTCCGTGAAACTTAGTATGTCGGTAGTTTCGGAGACGATAAATCGATCTAGGTAGATTTTATTCATAGATAACATTTTTAACTGAGATTTCAGGCAATGAAAAAATATAGCTAGAATATGAAGGTAAATTTCGCCACCGCTGTCAAAACAAAAATAGCTCAGGTGGAAATTGGTTGCTTCGAAAATCCGTGTAACTCCACTTCGAATCTTAGTGTATATATATATTTTTGAATGATAATTTTATAAAGCAAACCTAACAATTTATTTTAATTAAATTATTTTATTATTATAATTATAAGAGAGATATCTTTTTTTAATATTTTTTATGTGAAAAAATGATAATTTTCTTAGGCAGATCTAACAGTTTATTTTATTTTAAAAATGTTTTTTAAAGAACCGAGCCAGGCTTGGTCGCCCAGGTACTTCTTAGGCAAATTTTCATAATTTTGACAAACAACGGAAAGATTATTATCATGTTTCAAGCTTTGTGTACGACTGGTTTACAGTCTAAACTGTCATTTCGACGTTTGAATCCGTTATGAATGATTTCTGATGTCACTTTACTCTTACGATAAGGGGCTATTTTATTACATGTGATGCATTTTTATTTATGCATTTATTTTTGTTATCTACAGCTATTTTGTTTTAAATAGAACTAATATTAAAATACTCCACAGAAACTTCCATTGTTAGTGTTACCCTACACGAGATACAAAAACGCAAAATATTCTCTCTAAAAATATTTTGTGGCCAAAATTTCATAATTTTTGTTTATCCCGCTAACAAAAACATAGATTAAATTTTATTACAGCGGCCATTGTTATTTTTATAGCCGTGCAGTGGCTCATAAAAGTTTCCCTGAAGCCTGGTTAAGTGAAATTTGTGTTGTCTAGAAGAATTTTTGTAGTAAAGTGATTCTTATCTGTAATTTATTATCAGCTTCCTAATTACGTTATATAATTACTTCAGTATTAATTATTATAACTATTAATGGATAATTACATTTAATACGCCCATTAGGATGGTAATAAAAAAATTGTCTATAAAATTAATTTACCTGACAGCTTCCTTTTTATCCTTTAATTTAAAAGTTTGGGGATGTGAAGGTAGCGCTTTTCAACAATTTTATGAACGATAAATCTGTTACAATTTTCACGTATTTAAAACAAAATACTGAGAATAGCGATTTAGATAGAAATTATAACAAATTAAGTATGTGCAGTTCATATATAAAGAAAACGATACAAATTCGTTAAAATGTATTTGATTGGTTAAATTAGATTTTAAATTTTTGGTTTAGAGTGCTGATGGGCTTGCCACGGTTTTGTAGTGCATCCGATATGTTAGCCGAAGCACACACTTATGGATTATAAGCCATAATTAGAAAGCGCTGTGCGTCTCTGCTGAACCGCTTTCTTGATAGCTCCAACAGCATGCTAAGCACAGTTGCGAACAGGTGGGGCTCTCCAATGCTGCGGCACTGCACACGTCTGTCTACACGTGCTGGACCAAAATAATGTTGAGCCTTACTGTTCTCGGTTAGTCTTAGCTATGATTCAATATTATATTATATATGTAACCTTCAGCAATTAAGATATTAGTAACAATATATTTGCTGTCCGATTTAAATTGTGATATTGTTGCTTGAAATAAATTATTATTATTATTGTTGAACACTTACGGTGTTATTACAAGAAAGTTAAATACGTATTAAATACTTGCTTAAAAAAGGTTTCGTACTAAATGCACCGTAATCACCACTGGTCACCGAAATGACGAATATTCAGCGAGCGCGGTGCATTTAAAACGTAGCCTTTTAAAGCAAGTATTCAATACGTATTTAACTTTTTTGTAATATCTAACTCTGTTAATTTTTATAATTCTATTTGTAAATTTCGGCGATTATTGCGAGATTATATTTTTGCTATAGCGACGAGTGGTCGTTATGTTTTGTAGCTATTTCATTTATAACAAAATATGATGAATAGCTTTTATTTAGCACAGTACGTTCCTAAGGTCCTTTTAACTGTAGTAACATTAATCACATTAAAACTTCACACGTACGAAACCAAGTAAATATCGCAATGATTCTCATTTTTAAATGTGACAGCCTCAATGAAAACAAACTTAATGATACATCATTAAAATCCGTTTTGCAGTTTCAAACAACAGAAAGCATTACAGAAATAAACTTATATACATACATACATGCATTCACTGAAAAAAAGTGCATTCATTTTGTATAGTCGTGTATTATAAAATAAACAGGAATATAAAAAAAAACTGTCAAATATTATAGACAACATTATCAAATTATTGAAAAATAGTTACTTATGCTGACTCATTAATGTAAAAAGAGTTATAGCATAATAAAATACAAAAAAATTAGGCAATTTAATGAAGTTCCAAAATAATTTAATTTAATATTTCATTTTTGTAATAATACAAATTATTCAATAAAATTGTCATTGTTAACCTTTTCAAAGATTTGTCGTTGAACTCTGAACATAAATTAATTTCTGATCTCGACTTTGAAATAAGTCACTCGTAAGATATAAAGAGGTTATTATCTGGTTGTCCACGTTTGACTTTGAATCAGAAGGTTCTGATTATTCTAGTTTTCCGTTAATTTTGTGGTATTTTTTTTGTTATAAAATCTATTCTAAACTACAGAAAAATATACTATAAAGTACAATTTCAACAATACTCTCAGATCTCAGATAAGACTTATAAAATTATACAAAATAACAAATAACCAATTTTTGACGACTAGATATCACACTCCTTAGGAAGATAAATGTTTAGGCAAAAGTGACGTCACGCATTGATTAGTGTTTCTGTTCACGGAATACTGAAAATAAACTTCTGATTTTTATTTATTTTTAAAATCTATTTTAAACAAGTTAAAAAACATTTTATGATATTCAGTTATAGCTATATATATATATATATAGATAGCAAGCCATAAAAATCTAATTATATTCATTCGGTGTCTACAATCCCATTATTCATGTTATTAAATTAGTCTATTATTACATTAAAAGCAATATTGTAAACGTCTGTAAAATTTCTATGCTAAAATTAACTGTTCAAAGTGCTTTTAAGGACACCTTGCAAAGATATATGTATGTAGATAAGTCGTCTTTACAAAGATAAAGATAGAGAGGCGCAACGGAGGAAAGAGTGTAATGCCATTACTGGCGGCCATTTTGTTAATGCACATGCACTAGCTCGTAGAAGCGGCTCTGTGTAGCATGTCGTGCTGCAATCATAGTAAAAATTATATTTTTTGTTGAATGAACTCGATGTAATGACTATTATTTTTATTGCAAACATAAATAAATAATAATCCTCAAGTGAAAATTTTTATCTCTAAGTGTGTCGCTTAATTTGCGAAATTACATGGATATGGTGTCATTTTGTTTCAGTGCCTCGAATTCAGTGATGCTTTTAAGGCTCTTCAAATAAAAGTCAAATATTTTTAAATGGGTTTATGTAGATTGTAGAAATAATTATTATCGAAAGAAGGGGAAATTAAAATAAAACATTTTTTTGAAAATATTAGCATTTCTAACGTACTTTTATTGAGATAGAAATTACTTAAAATTAACTTCTTGGTTTTCTCAGTTACCTAAGTAATTTATTAATATCACTTTATTTGAAAATATGAATGTCTTTAAAAATAATATGTTTATTGATATTTTTATTTAGTCCTAACTAATATTATAAATGCAAATGTTTGTATACCCATATGTGTTTGCTACGCTTTCTCGCCTTATGTGCGTAACCGATCATAATGAACTTTTGCAGACACGTTGTCAAGGGTTTAGAAATAGGGTACTATTCACTCAGAAATATAATCCCTGAGGAATAAAAGAAATCTACATTAATGCGAGTAAAGCCGCAAACAAAAACTAGTAAACTATAATCCTTAGGTTGTGTTAAATATTTTTTTTGTTTAAATACTAAATTAAATCGACAATATTGGTAAATACAAAGTTTCGGGAATTCAGTATCTTAACTCTGCCCAATCAAGAAGTTTTTGATAATTTAGTGTATGTTCGTAAAAAACTTAATATTAACTAAAAATCATATCTAAAGCGAATTCAATGAATTTCTTTTTATTTGATTTATTGATACTTGGGGATTTTTTTATTCTAATTTCAAAAGAATACTGCAACCCTATAGGTGGCGATTAATAATGCTTATCGTTTAAGTGCATTCATTCTAATCCCATCAGCCAATTTTAATAAAATATAGAAACAATAAAAAAGAGTATATATTGCCTTAAATCCTATTTGATGATGAAAATGCAGATAAAGGAGTGGAACTCCTGAACATATTACAATAGCTATCTTGTGTATGGGCTCATATGTTTATTTTGACGTAGTATATGAGGTTTTGACT
The DNA here is from genome assembly GCA_014332785.1 of Antheraea mylitta. NCBI lineage: Eukaryota > Metazoa > Arthropoda > Insecta > Lepidoptera > Saturniidae > Antheraea > Antheraea mylitta. The sequence goes on from JACEII010000090.1 coordinate 1,158,398, forward strand.
GTAAAGAAAAAGGTTGCAATCACAAACAAAGAAGAAGTAGAAGCACTTTGGAAGAAATAATAGATTCATATTAAAACCGAAAAACAAAGAAAGTTAAGCCGACTTATATGCCAAAGAACATTAAATAAACAAAAAGTCAAAAATTACCGAAGTTATTACATCAAATTTAACAGATTTATTAAAAAAAAAAATAGTGTATGCGCCAATTAATAATATATTTGAAGTTGATGCCAACCCAAATTCATACCATTTACGAAGAAAGTTTAGACACAGTCTCACGGCCGGTGACATGTATTTGTACATATTTTTACTACTAAATATTTAGAATTTGAGTTGGCATCGATTTCAAATAGATTCTTAGGTAGCACATATACTAATATTTTTTGTTAGATTTTATTAACTTAATTAGTTTTTTTTATTAATTTAGTTACTTTAGTACCTTTTCAATTCTTTATGACATTAAAGTCGGCTTAATTTTTCTTTTAATTTTGTTATTTGTAACTAAGGTATTCATTAAAGACAATTCGTGTAATTTCTCAAATTGTTTCAATGACTGCTGCATAAGCTTCAAATAAAAACCCCTCATATTAATTCACACGATTCTCTGAATAATTTATGATGAATTACATTATCATAGAGAGTTTTTTCAGTGTTCACCATTTAGGTGTTTTATGTACTACGCCATATTAAAATGTGAATACTTCATATGAAATATTATGAACCACCACTGATGTTAGAAATATTTTTAAAATTTATGTGAAAACTAGCTAATACTCGCAACCCTATTGCATTGTTTAATATCTTAACAATATATACTACGTACAAAAAATATAAAAATATGAAAACACCTGTTTTTTTTTGGAGACAAAATGCATATGCCTACCCACTTTTATCCTGTACTATCCTTTAATAAAGTGAACTGATTTGAATACAATATAAATTAAATATTACTCAAGGATATGCTTTAGGATTTTCTTCGTAAGGATTTATGATACATTTACTACTTTAGCAGTAATGTCTGCAGAAACAAACTTTAGATATTTGTGTATACAATTCTAAAAATAGTTTGAATGTTCTATCAACTATTTCCTTGACACATACAATATTTTTTTTCAAAAAGATGTAAAAAGTACAGACAGATTCGATTTATATGTATAGATAATACTAATATAATCTTCCTTTCGAATAAATGAGTTGCAACTTCTTTTATTACAATACTATTTTATACAAAATTTTAAAAGTTTGTGGAATTATCTTGTGTTTTTTTTTTAAATATACTATCGAATTTTATGGCTTTTGCCTTCGGATTATCTATATATTTATGGGAAAGTTTTATTTTATAAAATACTGGTGATCATCACAGAGTCTTTGTTCATATAAATTATAAAATAAATTTTAATAAGAATAATAGTTAGATTTATGTCTATAGCTTCTTTTACATCGAGTCCAGAGATTATTTCCCACATTAAAACGACTAAAGCTAAGCCTTTCAAAGGGGAAGAGTTTTTGTTCAAAATTACGTAGCAGGATGTAAGCCACTGAATTCATATTTTACTACGTTCATTCGGAACGTTGTTCGCTCTGAGATCTCACTATTACGTTTTACAGTCGCTTTTCAAATGTAAATAATTTAGCAATACTAAGTCGTAGCCGTAAACCGGTTACGGCTAGAATTTCACCAGGATGCATATAAAATTTATCTCCAAGTAAAATTTTACGATTTCTCCTTGTGTAATAATAAACCTTCCCTTCGATTAAACTCATCCCTTCTTTGAATATTTTAGAGAAATTATGAATAAGAATATTTTTGAAGCCTAGTCGATACTAATATTATAAAGTTGTACGGTTTGTTGGTTTGGTTGAACGTGTATATCTCAGGAAATACTAGCCCGTTTTGTAAATTCCTTCAAAATCAAAATTGAAATTACTTTACTCAGTTTAGGCCCTAATAAGGCACTTATGAAAGTCAAAAACTACTACCGGTTCGGAAACAACCCAGTCATCGAGAAGAACCGGCAAGAAACTCGATATATATAATATTTAGACTATATTACATACATGACAGACACGTTTTTAATGGAAAACGCATTTAGTGCTTATACTACGGATACCAAATAGCTTAAATAATGTAATATGTTCAAAATTCAGACACGGACTATGTTATTACAAAAAAGTTAAATACATATTGAATACTTTCTTTAAAAAAGTTCGGGTACTTTCGTATTAAATGCACCGCGCTCGTCGAGGCAAGTTCGCCTTATTATTTTTCGCAGGTCTAACATATCCTAAGTGAGATAAAAGAGCAAGATGTCGAACGTTTGACGAACGCGGTGCATTTAATATGTAACTACCCATTTTTTTTAAGCAAGTATTCAATACGTATTTAACTTTTTTGTAACAACATCGAGAATGTTTATCACATAAAATGCTGATTCATACAAAGATCAGGCACAAGAATCCAAGGTTCAATAATATAGCTTATTACTACTGCAGTTGGCTATATATATATATGCATATATAATATCTTATAATATACCTTAACCTTATAAAAAACAGTGTATGTATCAGTGTGTATACTATAGGTATAGTTAGTAGTATAATAGTAGTATAGGTAGTGAACTTGTTTGGCATATGAATTAAATAATATACATATGAGAATGCTCATAAATTATATACTATACGTAGTCCCGTAGTGTAATAGTTGTTTGTAGTTTGTGGGTGGTAGAGCCACGCTGAGGCCATTACTGCTTTCAGCATGAATGGGTCGGCTTGACCGGGGCAGTACTACCCTCTCACAGAAAATTGATGTGAAGTAACAGAGTTTAAATTTTTGCGTTTCGTTCAGTTAGCGAGAGCGCAGTAGGACCATCTTCTTTACCCTTGCCCTTCCTTCCTTTACCTCTCCCTCCCCCTTCCCCCCAAACACAGGCTGGCAACGCGCTTGCGACTCCCCTGATATCGCAAGTATATATAGACGGCGGTAATCATTTAACATCTGGTGACCCGCCTCTTCGTTTGCCTCCTATAACATAAAAAAAACTATACAATAACACGTTCTGGTATAGTACTAGACCCAGACAAACACCTATGCATACTTAAACAAATACACAAATACATACCTACCTTACGTTTAACACGTAACGTAAATTTTACCCTACCCTGCCATAGGATGTTTTACTTCAATTCATTTAAAGCTTTAATTTTCTTATGTAATTGAAAAGCAACAAATAACTTATGCAGCGACTATCAGCAAAAATTAGGTAGTAAGTACGTACGAACGAATCATCATTATTATAGGTAGTTAGAATTTTCGTATAAGTTGGTTTATATTCTTTTATTAAATCAACTTTTAAAGTGAGCACAAGTTAACTAAAGTTGAAAAGTAATTTATGATCAAAGTAGATGGTACAAAATAATAAAAATACAAAATGAGATTTCAAAAAACGGTAATCGATACTGTACGTACCTGCAGAAGGTATTCGCAAAGCGTGCAAGAGCTGAAACCACTTTCATCCGGTTATAACCGGTTAAAGGCAGAATGTTGAGCAATTAGTTTAATATTCCGGTATCGGTTTCAGGCGGTTTGCGCTGATCTCTTCTATACACTTTGCGAACCATTCTCGTAATGGCTCTGATACACAAGTATGTCTGAGCTTGGAAATAGACTCATTAATTTATTTAAGGTTCCTGATACTTACATTATTAAAATACATATATATATATATATATACTCATAGTGATTTTGAAAGTAAAAAATAATTACAATTTATGTAGTCACCAGGTAGTATTGGAACAAACGCTATTTTCACTGAAATGGTTGCTAATTTCGTTGACGAGTCTTGAGTCCTATAGACCCTATACTCTTCGAGCAGTTTAAACAGTTTGTAGACAATTTTCTTTTATAAGCTTTTCATCCATGGCTCCTCTCAAGTACTTAATGCAAGCGTCTTAAGCGGCGACGCAACGAAACAGCCTTCGGACTCCACGTCGATCGACATAGGTTCCAAGCTTTGCGAAAGCAACGTGGTAAAGCACAGTGGAAGGGTTTTTTCTAAGCCCGTCTAGCTACCGTCCACGAGTTGAAAATCTGTCACAAAGCAAGAGACATAGTAAAACTAGTTACAATAACTATTAATTTGGTGAAATTCATCTCTGGTTCAATATATTCCAGCAATAAACCCATAAATGCTAATCTACACATGTAGTTTTTATTGTTCATAGGCTTTAGCATTTTATCTCGATCTAATGCTTAGTGATGATACGACTTAAGGTGCTCAACACTTTAGACTTAGATTTAACTACTGATTCTGAAAGGCAACTCCCATGAAAAGCAAAACACAAACTGTAGGAACACACATAGCTGCCGGAGCACAGCTAAGTTCCAGAAACATACCTGGACACCGGAACACACCTTATTACAGGCTTAATTCTAACTCCAATTTTTATTTTAGATCGTGAAGTAAGGCTTTTATCAATTAAATATTAAGACTTTAAAAGCAGTGTGATAAAATCTTGTATGAATGTTTTTTCAATTAAATGTACGTGTCATATAAGAATGATTGATTACCCATCCCTCCGATGTTGTTATAAATGTCAAACATGATCTTGTATTTAGATAAAACTGAATGTTTACTTGTTCATTCCGGACTCCACAGCCTTGAAAGTTAGTGCACGAGTCACTTCGACGAATAAATCTACTTCAGTTAGTTTAGCAACAATATGTGATATTACACTAAAAATAAGGTTCATTAAGTCACGGGTAAAATCTAGTAATAAAAATAAAAGCAAAAATTTGCAGCTTAAATCGTTGGAGATAAAAACTACTATATTTGAAGTCCCGTTTTAAACTTGAATGAAGTGCGCACTCGACTTGAACTGTTTGAAATCTATCATGAATTTTTATGAATATGTTTCTACTGTCAGAATTAATTCCGCGTCGTTAACATTTCCTGTATGGATTTCTTTATGTAGGTTATAAAATGTTGCAAATAAATTAAATCCTTCATAACGAGAATTTATAGTTGGTGGTATATAGGAATATTGTACATGTTATAGAGGCATTTTGAAGCTAAAACTGGTTTCAGTATGAATGGGTCAGCTCTTCCGGGGTACTACCACCCTCTCACAGAAAACCGATGTGAAGTGACAGTGCTTGTATTGTTGAGTTTCGGTAAGTCAGGGAGAGCGCAGGAGGGCCACCTCATCCCTTCCCCGCCAACCATACTCATCAAACAGGCTGGCAACGCACTTGCGACTCCTCTGGTGTTACTGGTGTCTATGGACGATGGTGATCACGTAACATCAGGGGACCACTTCTTCGTTTGCCTCTTTTGATATAAAAAAAAATTAGGCACTCGTATTTTTCTGTTAACTAGAGTTTTCTATATTGTTTCTCTTTTGCGTTATGGCATATATCAAACTAACTTTTTCTCCAACACATATTGATTTTCTTTTAATATCTATGTTAATAATTTCGAAGTAGTTTTCTAATAAGATATATGTGTTTAGGAAATGAACCCAAAGTTTCCCAGAAACATTGCAGTCCAAGAGTAATGAGGGACGTGTTTTTGATGATTAATATTAACAAATGATTAGCTGTTTACGATTTCAGCTGTTTTTCTTAGAAATTTTGACTTTGGAATGATTTAGTGGAAACATCTTTGCGAATCGAAATTCGTAATGGAAATTATATGGTTTTTTTTTTTGGTTACAATTTAACTTTTTAGTAACCCTCCCTTGATGCTTCCATAACTACTTCTAAAATATGTCTTGTTTCTCTTAATGTCTATCTAATGTAAATTTTTACTTTGAAATATACTTAGTACTATCTCCAGAGACTCGTTATCTAAAAAGAATTACAGTGTGATTGTCTTTGTGTTCATTAACAAAATTTTATATAATTTCTATCATTTATTTATTATTATATTTCTTTAATAACGTATTATAATAATGTTTATATAAGTAAGCTATTCTAAATTTTCAGTAGTAGGTACTGCTATGAGTAACATAATTTTCATGTATCCACAATAGGACTCCGTGTAACATGTACAAACAGATTGGGAGTCGTGCTAAATGAGTTGACCACATCTGATCTCTGTGTCTGTCACTGCCACTCCTATATTGGCTTGGAGTGTCACAAAATGTTTTGCCACGACGTTATCTAAAGCATTTTTTGTAAAGAAATAAAATGAACTACCACAGATAGCTGTAAAACCGCGTTGAAAAATAACAATAGACAATGAGCTGTCGGGCTGAAAGTTCATAGTCTATAAATTTGAATAAAATTTAAATTTCTTTTGTAGTGCGAAATATTCTTCGAAAGGGGTTTTGATAAAACTTATGCTCTTTTCAGGGTGCTATCTGGGCGACATATAAAAGCTTTCACTGAGGTTAAACAATTGTGATAAATTTTAACAAAGTATCATGAAATCGGTAAACATTTTTTTTTTACTTTAGTTTTGGCAATAATCTAATCTTTCAGATTATTACTGCCATTGTCACGTAGTCAATAATATTACAAGCGTCGCACGATAATTTCAATATTAAGCATCGTGGAATTAATATTCTAACAAGTTAGTGGATTTCTTGTTATAACCTTCCAGGGAGTTTTGTGGCATCTCAAAATTTCATGCTCCGTGGTATTATTTTCCATTCACTCCACTTATGCACAATAAACTAACTATATTACGTAAAACCCCACCAAATTTACAAAATATGGAGTCAAATAACACAAGATTATGAATAAAATATAAAATCTACTACATGACAGACCAAAATCCCGCCAAAAATTTAAAACTAATTGTCTTATTACTTATGTAGTTATTGTATTTGTATTATGTTTGTTGTTGTTTGTTGTTGTATTATGTAGTTATCGCAAAACTACGTCCAAGATTAATACAAATAAAGCACACAGTTCTTATGAGACAACGAAAAATTTAGACAACAATGAAGCCACGGACAACATATACTTTATAATAAAACACAATATAATATTGAAGAGTGTTATGCTTGGAGTCTTTTTGAAAAAGGCAGATTACAAGTCAGATCTAGAGACTACAGAATAGTGTTAAAGTTAATAATAGAACTTATACTTCAGTTCTGTTCACAATTTCAAACTGGTAACTTTTGTCGCAAGTTCGCATTAAACTGTTCGTGTGCTAAAGTTGCCAACTGATAACCAGTGTGTAGATGTTATGTTGCGTTCAAAATTTGTCCCGTAACTTTGTCTCTGATATTGCCTGTCCTATTGAGGCGGTATCAGGATTCAGAGTAAATTTTAATAACTGTTACAAACATCTTGCAATTTTAGACACTTTATAGTGGGCAATATTCTCTGCTACTACTGCAACTCTATCATTTGGTACTGTATGTATAATATTAGGTATATATGTATCGCATAGTTATTTATTCCATTGGATTAATGGCTCAACGTAATTCTTGGCTTCTCAGGTAAGATACCATCATATATTTCTCTCAAATGCAGCTTCTATCAAGCCAGGAGCAACTGGAAGTTGAGGAAGTTGAGATAGATTTTGTCTATTACATCAGTCTAGCAAAGTTACGGACAATTGCCGAGGCATCTATTATTTAGTTGATTTGAGTAAGGAATTTTTACACTGTGATCTTATCTTATTCCTTAAAAGTGACCCAGTCAGTGAAAATGGTGCACCTTCTTTATACTGTAACGAAAGTGATAGATTTAACCGCGGGATTTACAAGTTTGGTAATTTATACACCATTCTTCACCTTCCATCAGACTTTTACATATTAGTCAAAATCTTTCTAGATCTTTGTAAGAGATATTTACTTCACGTATCATCATTGTCCAAGATTCTAAGCCGAATATTCTCTCCTCTCTTGAGATCATTAGTCCCTAACGGTCAGGGCAAAGGACAAACACGATGCTGTTCCATCAAGTTTTGTCGATGGCTTCACGCTTCACTTGCTCGAAGTAAGCCCAGTCTTAAAAGACTTTGCGGTCACAGATCCTCGCCAGGGGTATCTATGTCGACCACATCTCTACTTACCCTGGGGATTTCAGAGCAATTCTCGCCAAATCGAATATTAGTAGACGTTTTATAACAGAGCAGAGAAATAAAGGAAAATCAGATGTAATATTTTTGAGCCCATTAACTGAGCTTTTGTAACGATTTCTGACAAAAAAAAAAAATAGTTACGTGGTATATACGCTGTGGAATTTCTAATTATGAAAGGCTTAAGTGGGTAATAGAGAAACTAGTATATGGAATATTAGACTATCAAAACCACTAGAACACGACCAGTTTTCAAATTATGTCACTAATTAATTTCCTTTTTCGGCAATTTCTGACAAAAAAAATGATGTGGTAAATAAGTAATTTATTTATATAATAGTATTTTTAATCATGAAAGTCATAAAATGTATAGTAAAGTGACTAGAGTATAGGAAATAACCAACAATCTAAAGTACTAAGACACGACCAAATTTCAAATTACGACCCCTAAATAGATCACAGTTTCATTGAACAAATTACAAATTTTCTACACTTATACATTACAACTTAATTTTATTTAATCTATTTAGAAGAAACACTTTACAGTTGAAAAGAATCTCGTCCAAGAATTCACTTCAAAGAAACGACTGTACAAAGGTTTGAACGGAAAATGTGTATTATTTTATGGAGAGAAATGTTATCTGTTTTAAACCTCTTTGTGAGCTTCTTTTACATACTACTAAGTAAAACCTTTTTATTCTATATCAGAATCTTATGATACAAATACAGATTATAGCGAAATATTCTTGAAGTGCAAATTGTATAGGAAGGTTGAGGTACAGCACATAATAGGAAGGCGATGAGATCAAGTAACATATTTAAAGTTCAAAATACTTTTTCATGGAAGTCCTGAGAAAGTACTTCAAAAGGTTAGGGTGCTATCACCGGTTTGGAAATATTACAAACATCGAGAAGAGATGGTAGTACTTTTCACGCTGTTAACATGAAATTTTTTTTGTGTACACATACATACAGAGTATGTAACTTCTATACAGTGATATTATTGAAGTAATAATTTATCTTAGAATTGACATTACGTAAACTCTTCATGATATGATATTTGAATTTATCATATCACTAGCCTCTGCACGCGACTTTGTTCGCTTGTAATAGATTCCCTAACACTAACACGCAGCAGTTCTCAAAAAAAAAATACATCACGATTTTGAAAAATTTTTCATCTGTGCTCCACTCCTATTGGTCTTAACGTGATGATATATAGCCTATAACCATTCTCGATGAATGAGCTATAAATACTGAAAGAATTATTCAAATCAGACCAGTAGTTCCTGAGATTACCGCCTTACATTATTAAATATTGTTTAACCTTATTGGATCAGAAATGCAAGATGACTTATTTATACTTATTGCTAATATTAAAATAAAAAATAGTTTAAAAGAAAATTGGCTTTCAAATACAACTGTTAGATGCACTGTTTTCCTGTACAGGCTCATCGTACGATTTAAATCTATGCTACTATGCTTTCAATCATTATAAAAAGTGCCCGATATAGTAATAAGTGTTCTGCTAGTCTTATAAGAATATGACATGGTTACAACTCCGCAATCAATAATCCCTATAGCCAGGTGTGTGCAGACAGGATTGAAGGCTCCACTTGATTGCACGACCGTACTCAATCCGATAACTCGATTAGTCGCCGCCCCTGACAATGAATCGATATATCCTCACTGATCTCCTGAAGGTAACATGCCATAAAGGAAAATCAACCTATATAGAACTCGACGACTACGTTTTAAGCTTTTATTCGTTCCATTCGTTGTACAGTTTTCTTGCTGTCTTTATCTACCCAACTGCAACTAAATACAGAACTCGAAATGTATAATAAATGTCCTGTTTCGAGAAAGACACCTTTAATTTCTACACTAAATCTTCTTTAAATGATAACTAAGTAGAACGAAAACACCATACGATTAAGTTCACTTTATAGGCCGTTTATCTAAAGCAAATTATAATCAACATTTCTTCCATATTCTTAATATGTATATATACTAGCAACTGATGACTTCCTCGCAAAAAAAGGCCACTGCTCATGGACTGAACATGGACGAGACCACGCTCGGCAGCGACAAATCCTCTCCTACCTCCGCCACCAGAGTGCGGCGCTCCACCTCCCAAGCAGCACACTCAGAGAGAGTGTGCTGCGCGGTATCTTCCTCAGCGCCGCACTCATGGCAGGCGGCGGTCGGTTCCCTGCAAGCGATCCGGTGCAGGTACCACCCGAAACAATCGTGTCCGGTCAGCACCTGCACCAGCCTGAACAACAGGGAGCCCCATCTCCTCCCAATCCACTCCCGTAAGACCAGGCGGACGGCGTCGACTGTGTGCCTCCCGAAGCGCGCGTCCGCCAGGTCCTGCATCCACCTCCCTATAGCCTCCTCCCGCAACTCGCGCCTTTTAAATTCTATCTCCCTGGGAGCCGGAGGCTCCCTACTACGCCTCCTCGCCGCCGTGAATTCGTATACGGCGGCAAGCACCCCAGCTTCCAACTCCCAGGGAAGGGAGCCGGCGAGCGTAAAGGCCGCCGCCGATGACACCGTCCGGTATGCCCGGATTGCCCTCAGTGCCACCGTACGCTGCGTACTGCGCAGCGCGCGCACGTTGGTGGCACCGAGGGCATCAGCCCAGACTGGTGCCCCGTAGGCGGCCATCGCCCACACGACTCCCATGAAGAGTCGACGGCACCCGGCCCCCCAATATTGGGGAGCAACCGGCCGAGTGCCGCCGCCGCCCTAGCAATTCGCGGCCCGAGCCCCACAAAGTGGGGCTCAAACCGCCAGCGCCCATCCAGGGTGAGGCCCAGGTACCTCATGTGGGCACCCACCTTGATCCGGGCGCCCTCCACCATAATGTGGGACCCAGGTGGTGGCCCCCACCGAGGCCCCTGAAAGAGTATGGCCTCGGTCTTCTCGAGGCCATTCTGAGGCCCAAAAAAAAATTGTATGTTAGTATAACTCAGATCTATATTTCCTGACACGGTTCGACTGATCATAATACAAGTTGGATCAACAAATTTTTTTTTTCATGAAGAAAGTTTTTATGTTAACCGTTAGGTAACGCTTGGCTATGTTATGTTCTTATTATTGTACTATCCTTAAGATTTATAGGAGAAAATGGTGATATTATATTTGTTATCATTAGTTTATATAAAGTGTTACTGATAATTCGACGTACGCCCGTTTGGTGATAGAAGAGGCGACTATATGTGATAATAGTAACGCTATATGCATTACGCAAAACTGAACCATGTTTGAGTTATCATGTTTTATAGCTTTTTTTTCAATATAAGTAAATGCAATTTAAAAATATATATAATCATTTAAATCTCATTTGTTCTTTTGATTTGTAAAAACAATTAAACTTTGGTTTTTTATCAATATTAAAACAACAATTATAGGTTCAAATTTAAAAATGCGAAATGAAGAATCATATTGTTTCAATATTATTTTAAGATTTTTATCCACTTATATACCATAAAAACAAAAAAATACGTTACAAAACTTGGCTTGTAGATTATTTTAAAAACAACCGTTTTCTTAGCCCTCGAACATTGCAGCAGCAGGCGGAATTTTGTCACTGAACTAACATAAGGTTGTTTTTTAAAATTACCTAAAATAATTAAAAACAATTCCCAATGTAGACAAAACAAAAAATTGAAATTAAAATCAAAATTTAGAACCAGTAACAGTTTATTGGTAATAACAATTAATAATAAGTAATAATGAGAATTGTTCTTAAGAACCAGTTCTTGCCCAGAGTTTAAAATCACCAATACGTCGTGAGTTGCTGTGGTAAATATGGTAATACCTTCCTACGGAAAGAGACATGTTGCCCTACAGTGGTTCTTCTTCTTGACTGTTGTCTAGAAAATTATTTAAAAATAGTTCTTTTAATTTATATCTTATCTCTTTATTCCTCATACTTAATTTAAAATACGAGAATGTGAGTCATGTAAAAACAAAAGTTTTAAATATGTAAGTGAGTGAATATAAAAATCGAGGAAGACCAAAGAAGGCATCGAAGGATTGTGTAAGGAATAATATGTGTACAAAATATATGAATAATTATTTGACAGCTGATAAGGAAGAGTGGAAGAGGAAAATATGTTACATCGACCATATTTTTGCGGAATCAGAATAAGAAGGTAAATATGAAATCGCGAATATTAATTTACTACTTTCGTATATTCGTTTTAGAATTTAAAATGCTCTCAAATTTCTTTATCTCGTTTTTCTAGTGAATTGAAATAAAATTAATATTATATATTAATATATGCATGTATATATGAATGTATATTTACTATTGAGAGTCAATATTGAGTTGCAAACTCAATAAGACAAAGCAGATGTTACTTGTTTATGTCATAAAGTTGGAGAGCGAGACAGTTTGTGCACTACCTCCAGTAAATGCTATAATATATAATTATTTTAAACTATTAAAATATTATTTCGCTGCTTCAGGAAAATGTCAGGAATTAAATCCATTTCTTAGGAAACACAAAAATATACATATTTCTACAATTACTTCTGAGTAATAGGTACCAACTATTTCACAAATATCTATAGTTTTTTTTGTTGTATATCAGTTTCCACATTTTTATATACTTTAAGATATATCTTGTTAGGTACAGTAAAAAATATGACAACTATTTAAAATTTAATTATATGAATAATGAAAGGAAACTAATGAACTAATGTGAAAAAAAAACAAGAATGTACACAATTTAAACTTTAGCAATTTTGGCCAAAACGTTGAGTAGTCAATGGAAGCAGATGTAGTGTACCCTACTGGTGATCAGAGAGGTTTTATGGTCGATCCACGTACATGCAGGATCTCTCGGCTGTCGCTGTTATTCTTTAATTGTACCGTCAAGTGTAGTGACACCATTCTGCAGTAATGCTCATCATTATCGTCAACATTTTAACCATAATAGTGTCGGCGCAACATGTTTTCCTCTTTGACTTTTTCCTGTTAGATGTCTTAGTTTGTCGTACAGTCTATCTATATTTTTCAGTTTTTTTCTACATCCATATCCACTTTTTATATCATGACGAATACTAATAAAATCATACTAAATAAATTTTAAATAAACGTCAAAAATCCTACCATCCGATAGCTATTTAGATGTACGCTATATAAATTATTAATTACATGAAGATAATATACCATACATTTATTTATAAGAATACTAACTGATGCTCGCAACTTCGTTTGCATTGTCTTACATGCGCATCACACTACTTATCCCACTTCTTCATGACAAGAAAATACACATCGTTGCTATGTAGTTACTTATATGAATAGTATTTTTTTTTAAACTTTAATAACTTTGTATTAAACGAAGGTATCAAGATACGTTTCCCTTACACAAAAAGATTGTCGATCAGAATTTCAAAATTATCCCATAAGAAGTTTACTTTAGTAATAAAGTAAAACAAATTAAACTTGGAATAGCAACAATATAGCTTACTATAGCAATTTTAGCGGAATGGAACACAATCATAACACACAATAATATCTCATATAAACGCTATATTCAAATGGATGTTCAATTCGCTGCATCAGAACGCGCTCGGCGAAGGCGCCGAAGTTGTAATGAAATTCTGATATATTGTTGCAGTACTGTATAATATTCGTATTATTACGTGAGAACAAGTTGCTTTACTGTTTTCTTTGTACTTACCTGTCCGTGTCAAGCGTATTATATTGAGGAATTCGATTCAAGCGAATTTAATTCTGTATATTATTAATTGATAAAAATAAGGAATAACTGTTAGTGACTATGGTTTTGTAGCAGTGTGATTAGACACACGGCATTGCTTGATATAGGCTTGAATATTAAAAAATTTTGGATAAAGAACACTTTGTTCTGAAATATTATAATATTCATCATCATCATTACCCTTATCCCCCCACCTAAGTAGGGTCGGTACAACATGTTTTCTCTTTCCGCTCTCTCCTATCAAATGTCATCTCAGTATTCACACTTTTTACGTGCATATAATTTTTCACACAATCCATCCACACCCTTTTCGGTCTTCCTCTACTCGTATATCCATCCACCATCATACTCAACAATTTTCTAATCACATGGTTTTCATCTCTTCTCATGATGTCATATCATGCTAACCTATTACTTCTCAACTTCTCTGTCACCGGTGCTATTTTCAAACTTCCTCTGATATACTCTTAATATTCTTAACCTTATCCATTCTAGTATTAGATATTATAAATATGATATTGTTTGTTTTTTGTTTGTTTCTGTTGCTAACCAGACGGGCTTAATAAAGCCCTATCTACCATCACGCATCTAATTTTACTAATCCGTATCGAAATATATCAAATTTTAAATATAATAAGTCAAAAAAATAATACATAGTAATTTCACTTCAAAATACTGACATACTTATGCAAGATTATTTAAGAAATGTATTAAAAGTTAGAACGATTTTCATAAAATTAGAATTTTCGAACGCATCTCTCCCTTTTTAACTTCCTTGATTTCATGCAAAATGCTTTTGCATATTCGGGGTTGGAGAACGGTCAAGGATGTCATTATGCGTTTAAATGAAAGTCAAGTAGATTTTTTTTATAGAACTGATAAGTCAAATCAAATCAAAAATAAATGATTGAATTTGAAGGAATTAATTTGAGAAGGTCGTATATGTTAAAACTACCACCGGTTCAGAAAATAACTCAGCCGTTGAAAAGAACCCGAAAGAAGCTCGATCTGGTATCTGGTATCACATACCAGTTGAAAGTTTAAACTCTCGCAGTACTCATATATATGACATTTCATGATCAAATTTGACATATAAAATAATAATATCAAATCAAATATTAATAAACAACTAAGAAAACCTAAGCTAAAATTGTTCAGAGACTTTCAAAAGTATAAACACAATCTAGGTGCAAAGACTGGTGTCAAAATCTACAATGAGCGACCCTGAGTTAATAACTTTCTATAGTAAAACGCACAATAAACCCTTTTGTTTTGTTCCCGACATTTCCACGTTCTCTTTCAAGTGAAAGTAAAACCACGCGGTGTTCATTAACATAGACGCGTAGAGGCTGTATATAATTTTTGTATTTTTATAAATAATTAGGTCAAATATTAAGCAGCTATTTTTTTATTGATTTAAAACGCGAATCGAGTGCAGAGTACTCTCCATAAATATTGCTACTGTCTAAGCATTCAGCCTGTATATACTTTACAAGCATCGATAGCTACATTCGCTTCTGATGGATGCACAGAGAGGCGTCTTTTCTAGGCGTTACCATCGTTCACGTATTTATCAACCCTAAAATAGCTTTTTTGCGAATGTAAATTAAAATTAAATAAAATGTTATTTTTCTTACAATATTCTTTTCATATATTAATAAAGAGCCAACCCTGTTGCAAGTAATACCATAGATTAAAGTCATAAAAGCAGGAACCCACCAGATTGCATGGGTCATAACAGATAAACGCTGCTCGTAATTTAACTCCACCCTCTTCAGAAGTATACGTCCCTTGTGTAAAACAGACTTCGCCCCTTCGCTACCCGAAACTTATTGGGACGAGATATTCCAATATCTGGTGATATCGGATTTCCTTTGGATTACCAATATAATATTTGTAAAATAAATATATATTATTAGCTGTGCTTACGATTTCGTCCACGTGTATCTTAAGGAAAAGAAACGGTGAAATCATCTGAATATATTAAGTCCATTAACTTATCTACTAATCTCTAGTAAGTCGCGTAGTCATTAATATTACAATAACGTTTTAAAATCAGACCAATAGTTCCTAAGAGTAGCGCGTTCAACCAACGAAACAAACAAGCCCTCCAGCTTTGTAATATTAGTATAGATTACTACCCTCCTGTACATAACTCCAGTCTTCATTTAAATTACTCTAACTTTTGATAGAGTGAACCGATTTTAATGAACCAAAGTCTTAATACTGGAGGATATACTTTTTATTTTTATAAGGTTTAACGTGAACACAGTACTTAAGCAGAGATGCGTGTTCAGACAAACAGATAGACATTTTTAAAAATGATTGAAATGTATTTGATTACTTATTCCAAGACAGAAAACCGACGTGAAGTAACATTGCTTGCAGACCCGTCTCCTCTACCCTCCCCTCTCTTCTCCCTTTCTCTCCATTCCCCCAAACACAGGCTGGCAACGCACTTGCGACTCCTCTGGGGTTGTTAGTGTCTATGGACAGCGGTGATCGCTTAACAACAGGTGGCCCACATATTCGTTTGAAACAAAAAAAGACACCCACAATAACTTATTTTACAATAATCTAAAAAATACAGACATATTTTATTTACAATATTATGATATGTATAGGTCTCCTAACGAGGAAATTATAAATTGATTTTTGACAAAGACTTATATATCTACAATACAATAAACAAACAATGAATGAAATAAAATTGAAATGTCAATGCTATTTAAATCAATCAATTTATGCATAAAACTCGTTGTCTTTTCGGAATTTGAAGCGATAATGGCTCAGTTCATAACGTCTTTGGATACCACGTTGATTGAAATAGGTTGGAATCGTTTTGACTAAGTCGGAAATTTTTGAAAAATATCTTAATAAGACCATGGTTTAGTGGCAGGATTTTAAATCTGTCAAAATCATAATCGAAATATCCTTTATTCAATTTAGGCCTTGAGAAGACGTAGTCCGGTGAAGCTGTTAAGACCTTGCTGGCTCAATAGCGTAGTCAGTTCGAGAAAAAAAAACCCTGAGAAGGCGCTTATGAACGTCAAAGCTACCACCATTTTGGAAAAGAACCCAGTCATCGAGAAGAACCGGCAAGAAACTCGATCTGGTTTATCTTTTCATGTTACTATATTTTTATATTATTTTTTTACAAAATATAAATAGTTACATTCGTTTTTAGTTGATGCAGAGAAAGGGTCGTCATTTCCAGAGACGTCACAATTATTCACATATTGATCCACCTTTTTTTTTTTTCTCGAACTGACTACGCTATTGACCTAGCAAGGTCTTAACAGCTTCACCGGACTACTATTGATCCACCTTATAATAAGCCTTTAGATATTAAAGCCCGCTTGACATGGTTTTTGAATTCACTATCCGGCAAATCGCTAATGTGTTATGAGACTTTGTTATAAAACTTAACACTATTACCTAAAAACTGTTTTTGGACTTAGTGAGCCTGAAGCATGGAATAACCAATTTGTTGCTGTTTCTAGTATTCAAATTAAGTTGGTCTTTTACTAGATCCAGCATATCTATGTTTTTGTAGACATACATTAAATTATCAAGAATATATTGGAAGTGCAGAAATATCAAATTCCTGAAACTTAGTCTTTAATGATTCGCGAAGCCCCTATGTCTAGCTAGCTACCACCCTCAAGTTACAAATTTGCCGTCAATCACCTGTTGGTCTGCTCCGATAGTTTGAGAGCCAGTTCCTCTAAGTTTAGGACATTTACCTTCTTAGATCACATCGGCGTTTAGCATCGAATGGGATTGTAGTCAAATTGTATATATATATGACTATTATCTATTGAAAAATTACTTAACAGATTTTTATCTTCTTTTATTTAACGAACGTATGGGATGAAAGTTATTGTTTCCGAAATTGTTTTACTAATAATAATAATTCGTTAATAGTTTTTGAACAAAAAAAAATATATAAAAAAAGCATTAGGCATATTACCATGTAAACGCAGAGTAGGTGAAACTTCTTTGTTTTTCATGTATTAACTTGTATATATGAGAACGCCCATAAAATAAACTATGTACTATAAGAAGTCTCATAATATTAATACTTAATACAGACAGACAATTATACATACCTATACATATATACACTAATACATAGCTAGCTTACATTTAACGCGTAACGACAATTTTTAACAAATAAAGAAAAAAAGTGCTGAACTTTTTTGTATTGACCTATTTAGGTATACTAAACTATATGATATATGATTGTTTAGTGAATTAAATTAATTTTTTGTTTTTTTAAGTGTTATTATTAAGGTAAAAAAATTATATAGTTTTTTTATCTGAAAAAAAAAAATCGTTCGAGAAAAAAAAAAAAATTTACATGACTGTTTCGTCTCTACCTACTTATATATCGAGATAATATTAAATAATTATAAATACATTTAAGATTTTTGAAGACCCTTCAAGCACCAAGGTTGAAACGTCTGTGGTTTGATGTAGAAGATTTATGTACTATAAATTTTACTATGACTTACAATCACAATGATATCAATATATTTCTATGTCGTCCAGTAAATTGGTATGAGAATATTACGCAATATTAATTTTGCTATAATTTAGTTCCTTTGCTATTCCTTGTAAAAATAATACCAAACCGTAACAAATACTCAGAAATGCATTCGAAACCGTAGACATAAATAGCAATTTATATATCTGATGTTTTGTTATTGGGACGCGAATAAAATTAACATTGAAACAGCAATATCTATTTCATTCATTAAAATTTATTGTTCTGTTAACAAGAGAACAAACTTATAAGCAGACAGAAGCAAATTCATTTTGCAAATATCTTTACACATGAATGTCACTAAAACAACAAATTTTCTAGAAAACAGAACTCTGAATATTTGCTAGGAGATTGACACTTAGTTCAAAGTAATAATGAAAATTTTCAACATGAATCAACCTGACAGAAGTTTGTTTATATTAATTAAAAAAACATTATCAATAAATAAATAAAAATCACAATCTATGGTACCAGAAAGTCCCTACAAATAATTTAAAAAAAACATTAAACGTACAATCAAAGCAGAACCGTTTTTTTCAGGCTTCATTTCTTATATAATTCTTGATTGATTTTTTATATTGATTAATTGTTTGTAAATGTAAATGTAAAAATTACGACAAAACTTATAAATAGTTTGAAAAAAAAATAGCGACAAAATTATGTTTGTAAACAAAAGAAATTGAAGAAAAATTCAAAACATGAAAAAATTTGTTCATTACGTAGCCAAATTGCGAAGGACAGTAGTAAAAACGCCTACGCGATAGCGCCGACTTGAAAATCAAATTTTTAAATGATCCTTAGAGTTACTTAATAATTGTTTATATAACTCTAGACGATACTTAACACAGCTTTAAATGATTGTACATTGTACTAAAAATCTATGTTATAAAAGCCGAGTATTTGTTACATACAAAATTTGTATTTTTTTTTTTAAACGATATTGACCTGTACTCTATCCATTATCATTCAAATTGGCCTACCAGTAATGACAGTTCATAAGATTTCGATTCTCTTTGAGTGAGTGCTCTTTGAAAAAAAAATCCATGTAAAGAGTTTTTCTTGATAGGTTCCTTTCCTTTCACTGTAGGACAAAGACACACCACTTTCTATTAGAAAGTATACAGCACTGCTTCAACAACGATAAAACTGTTTACATACGAAATTAAAGAATGTTTCAACACTAATAAAAAAAAGAACACGAAACGCGATGGACATAAGCACTTTCCACTTTGTAAACCGGCTAGGCGGGGACAGCGTCCGACGCGAAACTCACCGAAAGCCCGATGGATTTGCATTGAAAATGAGAGGAGCTATTCTAAAACCTACTATAAAATGTGCTAATTCCGGACCCTCGTCGGCTTAACACTTTAAACCGTTAAAAGTGAACGTAACATCCAGTTTCCGAAGACGGCTCTCATGCTTCGTGAACTTTAATGGAATATGGGGTTGATTTAGTTTTATCTCGTGGATTTTCATATTCGTGTGAATTTGGACTATTTTTACTTTCATACTAGCTGATACCTGCGACATAGCCAGCGTCGTTTATTATTTTAAGAGTATATTTTATGTGAATAGCAAAAATGTAAGCAATAAATCGTTTGCGCCTATTCTCCGTGGGAAGAAAACATACATTGCTGAACGCGGAGTGCTTACAAAAATTTTGAGTCTCCGAAAAATTGAATAATTTTATAATAAACTTGGTGTCCCGCGGATGTTGTCCTGCGATGATAATAAAAAAACCTTGACAGATGATATACCTAAACTGTACAAGAAGCACTTTATTTACTGATGAAAGCAAAATGAAAATCCGTTCTGTAGAAGTTTTGAGTTTATCTTGAACAAACAGATAGACAGACGTGGCAGAGGACTTTGTTTTGTAACTTATAGTGAAGAGCATATTGTAATAACTCTTTTTTAGATACGGACCAAGTGTCAAGATGTGGAGCTAAAACAAATTGATTGACGTCTATTCAGTTGGTTTTGCGTGATGCGTGTACAACGGCAACCCTATATCATTTCATTTATATAGATATAATTTTTATATCACTTTATTCTTCATTTTTTTTAACTACCTTCATAATATTCTCTATATGCATTCCGTGTATTAATGTAGCAAGCGTCTTTGGCTCTAATTCGTCTCCAGCTTAGAGTTCCAAGTCACCTTTGGATGAGCTGATTAAGCAACAATGTAAATGGTTAATCGCTGTCTCGGCGGTATCTGAACCGTAAATATAGGTGCGATTATGTTTAATGTTGAATCTATGTAGGCGTTTTTCGATCAAATAACATGAACTCTAAGCATCAAACGAGTCTTCTTCGCAACTTGGTAGGTTTCACCCACATTTAGGGAGATGATCTGCGTCACCTTATTTGTGGAAGTCATTCCTTTCCAATGAATACTGGTTGTACTCTACAGCGATTTTCTGATATGTGACCCACTTTGCAAATTCATCAGCGTTCTCATTAGCGACAGTACTAATTTGTGTCCAAGACCAATACAGGCAGGCAAAGCTCCCTTCCATGCAAATATTCTGGAGTTTACTAGGAGTCCATATACTAGTGTTGACATTATTATCGGTATTATGGTTACTTGATTTAATAATGAAATTTAAAGCAATGATGGCGCCGCGCCGAGAAAGACCTCGTGAGATTAACAGTGCGCCTGTGTGTCATGTGTTTTGCGGCGGTCCACCGATTTCCATTTCGAGTAATTGTTAATTTATTTTTGGTGTTGTGAAAAATTCCGATGTTGATTTATTATTATTATATAGGGTTCTCCTACGAATTCGAAATGATATACAACATTTCTAATTTACTAAAAAATACATGTCATGTTTTTGATTCCTGAAAATCTTTTGCATTTCAAAATACAAAACCAAGCCCGTACTTTTTTTTAAATAATGTCGTATAGACCATTGTCAGTCATTTATTTTTATCGAGTTCACATCGAAATCATTCCTATCTTCTCCAATATCTAAACGATTCAGTAAGTGTGTTCAGCGTAGTCGAGTCACGAGTAAAGTGATAGTTATCTAACTAGAACTTTCTGAAAACATTTTGAAGTACATTGTATTTTGAAAAACTTCAGTTGCATATAAAAACTAAAGTAGTTTACTAGAATAAAATTTAACCAAATCTATGAAATACTATAGATGATAATATGTCGAAATGAAGCATAATTCCACCAAGAAAGAAGCCCATAAACGGTGACAATAATGTGACAGCTCACTGAGATATTTAAAAGTTACTAATAATAATTGTAATCCAAGGATAAATCAAAGGCATGTTGTATGGAACAAACACCGCCCGCATTGCCTGGTAAAGGATTGAAGTGTGCTTTCGTTCGATAAGGCTTCAGGCAATTGTTACTTTAAACAAATCGATCCTTTCTATCGATTTGTTGGTAAAATCAAAGCTAATTATTATCATGGCGAAACCTCTTAACCACTTATTTAAACATATTTAATAGTTATATTTAAGGAAAGCGTTCGCTCATAGATCCATAGATAATATCATTAGTGAATAATAAGAACGCCCGATTTATTAGAGATAATGAAAATTTATTGGTAATCTGATCAAAACCCGTGAATTCTGACAGCAGTACAATACAATCAATAGAAAACACTTTTATAGTTAAATAATGATTTTTTTATCATTTGGACATAAACCTCACCTGATGCTAACTGACAATATGGTCTAATAGGAAAGATGGCTCTCAAGTTGCTTGGTGGGAATTTTTCAACTTAAAGTTTGGTAGCTAGCAGGTTGAGCATTCCCAAAAACTTTACTACCTTACCATGTTCTCCCTTATCAATAATTTAGGCTTTTGTAGGATCCGATATTAGATCGATGGACTTAATGTATGTGATAAAAATAATAGAAATATTTTCTTTAAACTTAGTAACATTAATAAATATATATTGTAATTTTTAGCATTTGGTTCTATAGTAAACTTCTTAAGCACATTACCAATTTACCGGACAATTTAAAGGATCATGTAAAGTCAGTTCTATTGTCAATAGGTAATTATAGGATAGGCTATTATGTCAATGATACTGCCCACGTGGGATATTTTTTAAATCCATGGGATTGTTTTAACGATTATAATTCTCGCTCCAAGGGAAAAAAGTGCGTTTAACTAGAACATAAACTGGAGGAAAGTCGTTAAATCTGTAGCTTGCTGTTTTAGAATGAAGAAAAAAGAAAAAGTTTCTATTGTTGGAATACATCACGGATGCAATATAAAAGAAGAACATAGATATGCTTATAAAATTTCCAACAACAACATTTCCATTCACCTACATGCTATAGTGCAGCTGAGCGATACTATTGCGCTTATTTTCAATGGAGAACTATATCAATGTAGGACAGTCCACTCGGTACTAAAGCACTATTAGTTTGATTTTAGATCAAGTGTAATTGGAGAATAGAAGCTCATAAGCAAATAAGAAATTCTATATTGTGATAAGTCATTTAGATCCGATATTGGTAGATACCGTAACATTAGCATTTGCCTTCAATTAAGGATTATTGATAACAGAGATATTGATGTGTTTTTGTGGCTGCATATTACATTTTACCAAGTCCAATCTAACATGCGTTTAAAATTTCGTTATTGTATCATTATCGTTTTTGCTGTTAAATATTTTCAGTATTGGTTTTAGTCTGTTAATCTATAATACAGTATTGTGAGAAATAAAGATATTCTAATCTACCGCCTATAGTTTTAGCATAAACATATATAGAGGATGAAAATATCTATATATTAATACGTGAAGCAAAAAAATTGTACCCCTTTTTAACCTATTTCCCGTCAACGGGTGAACTTGAAATTTGGCATAGTTAAAGTTTATATGGCGGAGAAGTGCAAAAAGCTGTTTATTTTATATAACATGCGTTATAAGTACATTAAATTAATTAAAATATGCATTACTCACACTACTACTCGAATTTTACACAGCATATACACACATGTAAATAAAAAAGACATTTTGACAGCCGTCAATAAATACGAATTTCAAAAAAGGTTGTGAAGGAAGGAGGTTGCTATGTTCGACTATATGTATTTTTTAACTCTTACGTTCTAAGTACATTTTTTATCCTTCATTCAACAATGATATTATAAAATATAACTATTATTCTAATGTTAGTTATTTTTTTAAGGTGAACACACTTCAAATGATGATTTAATAAAAAGATGAGCCAAATAATACTTTGTATGATCAAAATAAGAATTTTGTCCATAAATAATCCATGACTTAGAACTTCGAGATTACAATGTTGCAATTCAACCTCATGTAGCAACAAAAATAATTTATTTTCAAAAGCTAATGGTATTTGATTATATTGTGCATCCATTACTTTTCCAAACAATGATACTGGGCATATCACTATTTCTCATTATGAACGGACTATGTTTAATTCAATACCACCCAAAAATACCACCCACCTATGGTGTCGTGTAAAATTAATTGAAAATTGTGTCATGGGTTGCGATAAATTTCGTTATTTTCGTAAAGTTATTTTTGCTTTAAATTTCAGAGTTTATCACGTGGTTTTTGTTTCAAATTTATAATTAATTTCAATTTTCAGTTACACATAGATTTTTTTTATGTTTATATAATTAAAGATTGGCAAATGGCAAATAACTGAGTAGCCATAATGAAACCTTTGATTATAGAAGTATACCCTTTGACAAAAGAACCCTAATAAAGTTTAAACTTTAAAAAATCAATCAACTATGGTCGAATGTCGATCACTGGGCGCCCATTAGTATATGTAGATAGGCAAAGGTAAAATAGTTCAGTATCATTTTGTCCTCTCTTTAATAACCGATTTTCTTTTATTTTGTTTTATGCTATTGACAAAATTTAGTGTTATTAATTAAAAAAAAACGTAAAAGGCACTTTTATTGTAATTAATAATATTTACTGTAGGCCACGTCATAGTTTTGCCCACTTTGAATATAGCTTTAAGTTCGGTTTTGCGCATAGTACAGTCAAGAGGTTAATACAAAGCAAGTTAAAGAATATGAGTGCACCTACAAATTCAAAATTTAAATTCTCATCTATTAGTGCAGGTGAAATAATAAGGACATTTAAACAATTAAATTTAAAACACACCGAAGACATATGAGGAATTTCGGTAATAGTAATAATCTAATGAAAGTAAGCAAAGTGGTTCCTTTGTTTAAATCAGGTAGCAGAAGTAGTCTTGGAAATTATAGACCTATTTCTGTACTTCCGTAGATAAGTAAAATTTTTGAAAAGATAATGCTTAAACAATTGGTGGAATATTTTACAGTGCAAAAGTTTCTAGATGGTCGACAGTTTGGTTTCACAAAATCGAAATCTACTACTGACGCTGGTGCAACGCTCATAAATCATATATTGGGAGCCTGGGAGGATTCGCAGGATGCAATTGGTGTGTTCTGTGATTTATCTAAGGCATTTGATTGCGTTGACCATAGTACGCTTATTCTTAAATTAAAACACTATGGTTCTTGTGGATCTTCTCTCGACCTTCTAGTCTCTTATTTAAAAGATCGCTGTCAAAATGTTAACATACATGGAGTAACCTCAGCGGGATCATTTGCGCGAATTGGTGTCTCGTAGGGGTCCATTTTAGGGCCGTTCTTATTTTTAATATATATAAACGATCTACCGCTAGTGGTTAACAACTCTGCTGACATGGTGCTTTTTGCGGACGATACTTCTCTAATATTTAAAGTGAAAAGGATAGGATCAGAGGTTGGGCATCTGAATAATACTTTAAATGAAATTTGTCATTGGTTTGCGTTGAATAATCTATTGTTAAATGCAGATAAAACGAAATGTATAAGATTTACATTACCCAATGTTAGACAGGTTGATAGTAGAATCAAGATCGAAGGGAATCTAGTAGGATTAGTTGACAATACTGTATTCTTGGGAATTACATTAGATTATAAATTACAATGGCGCCCGCACATAAAAAAATGGCGACCAGATTAAGTTCTGCTACATTCGTAATACGGAAAGTTCGCCAGCTTACAGATATTGCCACTGCTAGGTTAGTCTACTTCGCTTACTACCATAGCATAATGTCTTACGGTATTCTGCTGTGGGGTACGGCTGCTGAGGTAGACACCATATTTTTATTACAAGAACCGGCAGTTCGAGCAATATATAATATGGGACCTTGCGAATCATTAAGAACGAAATTCCAGGAATTCGGTATTTTAACTCTACCCTTTCAATACATTCTTGATAATTTAATGTATGTCCGTAAAAACTTTGAAAAACAGAATTTAGTAAAAGACCGGCATAATGTAAATACTAGAAACTGTAATAAACTGGTTGTCCCATGTTTCAGACTTAGTAAAACCAGTAATAGTTTCTTAGGTAACAGTGTTAGGTTTTACAATAAAGTCCCAAAACATGTTACCGATTTGCCGGACTGCAAATTTAAGCGCCATGTCAAGCGGGTATTAGTGTCAAAAGATATTATAGAGTGGATCAGTATGTGAACGATAGTAATATCTGGAATTGACTCCTCTCTGTGCATCCACTATAAGCTGTATGATGTATTTAAATGTATGAAAAAAAAATGTTCCCGGTCGAGTTTGTTGCTGGTTCTTCTCGATGGCTGGGTTGTTTCCGAACCGGTGGTAGTTTTTAACGTTCATAAGCGCCTAATTTGGGCCTAAACTGAATAAAGAATTTTTGATTTTGATTTTAAAAAGGTTTTGTATGTGAAATGGAAGTTTGATTCCGATCGTGTCGCCTTGAAAACAATTTAGCAGCTAGTTTACGAAAACCTATTTATAGGGTTTGAAAAGACATAGACATACATACGAGATATATAGACATATAGAATATTTGAAAATAAATTAGAGATAAAATTGAACAGATAGTAAAAATGTAATCATTAATGGGGTAAAGAAAACAGTAAAAACTAGAAATGGACTAGCCGAATAATAAAATGATAAACAAGGCTAGAATATTAACAGTTCGCCACATCATAAATTTGTTAGTTATATTTAAATTCAAATAATATTTAATTACCTGGTTGGTGAGTTTTAGGTGAACACGTACTTTTAATAAATAAGTCCCCCTTATGCCATATTTGTTTCTATCAGTGAAATATATGTTGTAGGAGCATCATTTTTTCAGGTAGGTAGGTCTTCTAATAATAATAAATAGCAAACAAACAAACAAAAATAGCAATAGCGTGTAATTACCAGCAAACCTATTCTGAATGCGACTGTACTGCAACTAGGAATGACAAGACACGTGTCAACGTGCCTACTCCTCTTTCACCTCATCTGCGTCCCCCTGATACCTAAATTTGTGTTCGGCGCATCTACTTCAGAGCGGTTAAAAAGTTTGACGCGGACTATAATTTGCAACAAACTGTAACTTAATAAAATAATGAGTTATAGCCAATTTTTAATTCCATATATGTATAGACCGGTACGATTACTAATGACTTACATCCTTTCTATATACTACTAATAACTGACTACTAATTACCCGTTCTGAAATATATTGGCTGAAGGTATCAGCTGTTTATAAAGTACCTTCGATATTATAGGCTATTTGTTTTAATTGGATGTCTTAAAAGGCGGCTGATGACTAAGCATTAGGCATTCTTGCCTTGATCGTTAGACTGTTCACATTTGTGTATTATTAGTAACTATTTTCAGTATTGCATACTGAATAGTCCTTGGTGGACTGACCTAACAAATTAAAACCATGACGTCACACTTCTATACGCGTCTCCTTAACGTGACCTTTTTGCGCTCGTCAATTTATAGCTAAAATTGAGTACTTCAATCATTTACGAGCTAAACACCCTAGTCCCTTAGTTTGGTCGGTGTAATCTAAATCGACTAAGAAGTTATATATACGCATCACCTATTATTGGACCTGACATATAAAATTCAGATAGCAGAATTTAAAAGTTAAAGTACTTTCAGTATTTGTTTAATTTTAAATCACACGGTCAGAAGCCAAACACACTCTGACATTAGTCTTATAGCTTATTGTTGGTAAATGCTAAGCTTGTACAATCACCCATACTCAAAGGTCGTTACAATAACACTTAGCAGCTAATGGATTCTCTATGGGACACTCCGATGTGTCGGGTAGCACTCAAACAAAATACCCTTAATGCATATTCAAATCTTAGCGGAGTGTGGACGATTTTGATTACGTCTTCAAACAAAAATTATTTCGAATTTATAATATTATACTGCCCGTCTCGGCTTCGCACGGGTGTGCTGACGAAAAGACCTGATGTCGCATGGGTGTACTGACAAGAATACCTAGCTTCGCACGGCTGTACTTACGGAAAGACCCAGGCTCTGTAAGGGTGTACTGACGAAAAAATCAGATTTCACATAGTTGTACTGACGAAAAGAACTGTTTCACACGGGTGTACTGATGAAAAAACCTGGTTTTACATAGGTATACTGATAAAGAGACCTGGTTTCATAAGGATGTACAGATGAAAGGACCTGGTTTTATATGGGTGCACTTATGAAAAGATCTGGTATCACACGGGTGTATTGATGAAATGAGACCAAACTTTCTCTTTATAGTACAAACATGTATTAAAATAAAATGGGTACTAAATAGCTGAAGGTAAATAAATATGTCCATATTTTTGAAGATTTCACTAATCTAAAAGACAGTTTTAATCACTTTCTTATATGAAGGATTTTAATTCAATATTTTTTACTTTAAATTAAACAATGGTTTAGCCTCTGCTCAATTCGACAACGAAAACATTACTGCCAACATTTTTCTTTCGTAATGCAGCCATATTTCAGTTCGAAAGGTGTAGTTGGCAACAAATATTGACACGCTAAGAATCAAAGGTCTATGCTGCCTTACAAAGAAAAAGGTCCGTTCAACCAATGTCTAACGTTTTTTGCGATATTTTGTTTTCTTTTTTATCATACAAATATGAAATCATGAAAGGGCATATATGCAGGGCTTTATTGTTGAGGCATGCAGTGCTCTTAAAGGGAATTTCGAAAGTATCGCAATCTCGCTATAAAAAATTTAAGACTGAAAAAAATCAAAGCTGGTAACCTCTACAAGACAATTTATCTTATGGTATGTATCTACCTTTATTGAATAGTTGCCGTGTCGTGTAGGGGTTTCTGTATTCGAGGTCATAAAAAAATTATGGGATTATAATTTTTGAAAAAAAAGCAAGCTTCCAAAAAAGAAGCGACAAGAAAAGCCCTGCAGGTTTTTTTTGCTTACTTATGACTTTGTGTACTTGAATGATACTTAAACTAAACACAAATTGGTAGTACTTCGTTAAAGCGGCAACTTACAAATATCTCATCAGTTGTCTAGTTTCAGCGTTACTTGAATTCGACCTCTAAAAAGGTCATTTAAAACATTTAAATTATTATCCTTTTCTCTTTGTTTTTTTTTTATTATCATTCAGTGCTTTAATACTATATAAAATATTCACTTGCTTTGTACATATACTGTTTGCCTATACCAGGGCTTGGTTATATCACAAAAAACCAAATATTTTATTTTAAAATTGCTGTTTACTCAACGGGATAATTTTGTACTCGGTTATAATCTCTGTACATTCTCGCACACATTTCGAACCTATTCTATGGTTCAATAACGCTGTATAAATTAAGCGATATGTATTAAAATAGAGATTTAAATATTGCAGTAAAATTAAAAATAGCTTTAAACCGTTTAAATGAAAGCAATGCGCGCCCTATGGGTGAAAAGCGAAGAGCGAATTTTAACTGCTGTTTTCAGCTTAGTTGAACGACCATTCGTAGCACTCGGGGCTCTGAGGACATTACGCACACGTTTGTAAAATAACCCTTAACCCTGACGTATTCAGTAAGCGTGAGGATGAATCTCTAACTTTCAAATGTTTTATAACATATTATTACAAATTATACGTCACTCGTTTTTAGTAATGGTGCCATATTTAAAGAATATTCAGTTTAAATCAAAATGGTGAAATAATCGTGTAATCATACTATAAAAATAACAGAACTCAAGTTTAAAGTAAATAGTGATATTTTTTGTTGGGGTGTCAAATAACATCATAAGACTTGAAACACCCAAGCCAACCTCACCTGCACGTGGTGCACCCTGCTAAATAACGAACGAGGCAATGGCGAAAGCGGGGTGGTAGGGTTTTACAGCCTGAATGGGTCGAAACCACCATAGTGATTAGCTTCTGCGGGTCGCGTTTCGGGATCGGCCTGTGCATATCCAGCTTTTTGCAGGCCGGCATGATAGTGGCAACCGGCGACGGACAGTGTGTCAATCGGTGGTCGCTATTATTTTTGGATTGCACTGTGCTTACCATCAGGCATAGTGCAGTCGTTTTGCCGTGCTACAATAAAAAAAAGTGATAAATTTTTCAAAGCGAGTAATTACGAATTGCTAATTTCTTTGTATACAAAAATTACTTTTTTGAGTTATTGTAATTTTATTGCAAAATAATCAGGAATCATTTTTTCTTTAAAGACATTGCATATTTCAAGGCTAGTAAAATGAAACCCTTTTAATTCACCCTTTTAAGTAAATACAGTAAGCACACACTTGTAGCCAGAAAAGTAATATATGCGTAGTAAGTGGTCATACAATTAGAAACCGGATCCAAATAAAAAAAAAATTGACCATAATAAGAGCGTATAAACTTATTAAGCTATTGCATAGCTTCTATCGGGGGCCTTGAGCGTGGAGACCGAATCCAAAAATTCCGTAACGAAAAAACCTAACACCAAGCAATTCTCAAACTTTTGTTTCTTAATTCAGTTACTATAAACCTATAGTTTCAATGATTAATATTCCTGAATAACCTACATGTATTGTAAGATAATAAAAATATTTTGACCAAAAAAGAAAAAAAAAATGTTTTCTTATCGGTCACCACGTTTAAAAAGTGTAACTTGAATTAATATCAAAGAAAAAAAAAACAAAGGAAAAAAAATACTGCATAAATAAAATAAATAAATAGTTATAATTGCACAAGTTAGTAAAAAATGCTATGCAATAGCTTTACCGCGGCAGTCCCTGAGTGGTTTTTCAGGAAGAGAGCCAGAACGTTCCCTGGCCGCCCCTAACATGCGGCCGACGGTACACCGTGGGGTTTTAGTCCGTGCGAGTCGGACATAACCCACCCTCTCCCCCGGGAGGGTGGGTATCCGTTAGGGATTTCCCCACGTTAATAAAAAAAAAGTCCCTGAGTGCCACACGTATTTTTTTTTCTTAACGTCTTAATATATGGGTTTTTTTCTTTATTGAATATTGTGAACAGTTTGTACATTCTAGCGTTACTTTAGTTTGTGGCGTGAAGTATGATAAATAGGGATTTATAAAAAAGGCATTGATTAGTCGATTGCATGGATAAAAAGATTTTTTCTTAATAACAATAACTATAAAAAAATAAGGAAAAACCAACAAAATAATGATGATACTAAATGTTGTTAATTACTATTAAAAAAATAAGGAAAAACGAAAAAAAAAAAAATATGAAATCAAAATCAAAAATTCTTTATTCAGTTCAGGTCCAAATTAGACGCTTTTGAACGTCAAAAACTACCACCGGTTCGGAAACAACCCAGCCATCGAGAAGAACCGGCAAGAAACTCGATCGGGTACATTTTTTTTTACATACATTTAAATACATCATACAGCTTATAGTGGATGCACAGAGAGGAGTCAATTCCAGATATCACTATCGTTCACATACTGATGTACTCTATAATATCCTTTTGATACTAACACCCGCTTGATATGGCGCTTAAATTTGCAGTCCGGCAAATCGGTATCATGTTTTGGGACTTTATTGTAAAACCTAACACTGTTACCTAAGAAACTATTACTGGATTTACTAAGTCTGAAACATGGGACGACCAGTTTATTACAGTTTCTAGTATTTACATTATGCCGGTCTTTTACTAAATTCAGTTTTTCAAAGTTTTTACGGACATACATTAAATTATCAAGAATGTATTGGGAGGGTAGAGTTAAGATACCGAATTCCTGGAATTTCGTTTTTAATGATTCGCGAGGACCCATATTATATATTGCTCGAACTGCCCGGTTTTGTAATAAAAATATGGTGTCTACCGCAGCAGCCGTACCCCACAGCAGAATACCGTAAGACATTATGCTATGGAAGTAAGCGAAGTAGACTAACCTAGCAGTAGCAATATCTGCAAGCTGGCGAATTTTTCTTATTGCGAATGCAGCAGAACTTAATCTGCTCGCCATTTTTTTAATGTGAGGGCCCCATTGTAATTTGGAATCTAATGTAATTCCCGAGAATACAGTATTGTCAACTAACCCTACTAGATTCTCTTCGATCTTGATTCTGCTATCAACCTGTCTAACATTGAGTAAAGTAAATCTTATACATTTCGTTTTATCTGCATTTAACAATAGATTATTGAACGCAAACCAATGACAAATTTCATTTAATTTATATTATTCAGATGCCCAACCTCTGAATCTATCCTTTTCACTTTAAATATTAGAGAAGTATCATCCGCAAAAAGCACCATGTCAGCAGAGTTGTTAACCACTAGTGGTAGATCGTATATATATATATATATATATTAAAAACAAGAACGGCCCTAAAATAGACCCCTGTGGTACACCAATTCGCGCAAATGATCCCGCTGAGGTTACCCCATGTATGTTAACTATTTGACAGCGATCTTTTAAATAAGAGACTAGAAGGTCCAGAGAAGATCCACAAATACCATAGTGTTTTAATTTAAGAATAAGCGTACTATGGCCAACGCAATCAAATGCCTTAGATAAATCGCAGAACACACCAATTGCATCCTGCGAATCCTCCCACGCTCCCAATATATGATTTATGAGCGTTGTACCAGCGTCAGTAGCAGATTTCGATTTTGTGAAACCAAGCTGTCGACCATCTAGAAACTTTTACACTGTAAAATATTTTACCAATTGTTTAAGTATTATCTTTTCAAAAATTTTACTTATCGATGAAAGTACAGAAATAGGTCTATAATTTCCAAGACTACCTGTTACCTGATTGAAACAAAGGAACCACTTTACTTACTTTCATTAGATTAGGGAAAGTTCCTTTTAATATACATTGATTAAATATATTTGCCAAATGTGGTGAAATAGTGACGATTAAGGACTGTATTACTATTACCGACATTCTCCATATATCTTCGGTGTGTTTTAAATTTAATTGTTTAAATGTCCTTATTATTTCACCTGCACTAATAGATGAGAATTTAAATTTTGAATTTGTAGGTGCACTCATATTCTTTAAAAGAGCTGCGGCACCCTGAGCTGATGATGTTATACTCATTGTTATTTGTGAAGGTATATTAGTGAAATAATCTTGGAAAACAGTTGCTACCTCTGAACTGTTTGAAATACGTACTCCGTCGACACTTAGATTACATGAGTCATCATTTATTTTATTTTTTCCTAATTATTTATTTATTATATGCCAGACATTCTTGGTTTTATTTCTAGACTCGAGAATTTTGTTCCCTAAAAATTTTGCTTTGGCAGCTAAACAAACACGTTTAAAAATTTTAGAATAATACCTAACATAAGCATGAAATGATTCACTATTTGTCAGTGACCTCTTATAATATAGATCATAAACTAATTTTTTTTACTTTCTTTACACTAATAACCTTTCTTGGGCAATGTTTACTAAATTCAGTGCTTATGATATTAAATAAGCTGTCATAGTCACTATCTGGATCTTGATTAATAAAAGTCTTGAAAGATAAATTTTGTGTAATATTATGATTTAAAAGACGTAATCTAGTTTTGGATATAAGCCTAGTTGTTTTCTTATAGTCACTGCTAGGTTTATCACAATTAATTTTAACAAGGAGTCCTTTGTGATCAGACCGTACCCCAGTAACAATACTACCGTCAATGGTCTTGAAGTCAGTAAAAACATTATCAATACATGATGCAGTTTGAGACGTACATCTGGTTGGCTCATTAAAAAGAGGATGCAGATTAAACAACCTAAGTAACGATGTGAGCATAGTGACCTCTGGCGACGCGTTTAAAATATCTATATTGAAGTCACCACAGATTAAAACTTTCTTATTACTATTAAATATTTTTATAAGAATTTCCTCCATTTTTTGTAAGAATTGGTGAATACTTGATGATGGAGGTCTATAAATACAAATAATTATTAATTTATCCATCTCTGTACATGCCACTTCACAAATACGATCTATTGAGAGACTAAGAAACTAAATTTTGTCAATAACTATTTAGAAAATAAGGAAGAACAGAAAAATAACGATGACAGTCAACGTTGTCAATAACTACTAAAAAAATAAGGAAAAACAAAAAAAAAATATGACACTAAATGTTGTTAATAACCATTAAAAAAATAATAATAAAAAACAAAAAAAGTAATGTCATTAAATGTTGTCAAAAACTACTAAAAAAAATAAGGAGTAACAAAAAAATAATGATGACACTAAATGTTGTCAATAACTACTAAAAAAAAGGAAAAACAAAAAAATATATGACACTAAATGTTGTCAATAACTACTAAAAAAAAGGAAAAACAAAAAAAAAGTATGACACTAAATGTTGTCGACAACTACTAAAAATAAATAACAAAAATCAGTTAACAAAGATCTAGTCATTTTAGCACCCTTACGCTAGTTGCCATTTTCTCTAAACCCCTCATGCCGCACCACAAAGAATCAAGGCCAAAAGCTAACAAGAATGAGATAGTAAAAAAACTAGCGTCTTCATTCTGCGAGGAGCAGTTACGTGGTATAGACGCGTTGTGCGCATCTTCAGAGTGCTTTGTTGGCAACTCGTAAATAAATCGACGGTCACAGTACACACGATGCTTCTGGTTTCTATCAAAAGCGCATATATTCATATCAATTATGTGTTACTAAAGGTATTGTTCTAGGACAGCGTCAAAACATCTCATATACTAATGTGAGTTACCAACCACACTCCACGTTATAGAAAGAGAGTAGTGTATTTGGTTTGTAGTATGAATTGGAGTGCTATATGCGATAGACAATTACCTATAACGTAAATAAAGTAGATTTGACAAAAATTTAAAGTACTTTTGAATCGATACTTAATATTTCCAAACTGGTTCCAAATAATTTTATGATTCGCAACTTTAAATAATACATCGAGACGTATGTAAATGTTCTAATATTTAATAGTTATGTGGAGGTCTTTGAATAATGTATGACTTTCTCGTTACCAAAACCACTATGTAATTAAAACAATATATAAATTTAGCAAATTTGAAAACAAATGTCAAGGACCGAAGCAAACGTATAAATTGCTTAAAAACAAAAATATATATATATAAATAAACAAAGTTAATGTCAAATAAATAAAATGTGCCACCAATATGCATAACTATCATAAATGTCAAATAATATTTAAATATTTATTTATTGTATTTTGGTAACATTTAACATAATATTAAAAATCGTTGTTATTGACATTGATCGAATAGTACCAAGTGTGTGATAAAAATTAAATTATTTAAAATATATTCCAAAAAGTATTTGTAATGTAAATGTATTTACTTATAAATATTTATGTATTTTAATAAGAGATACTCTATCAAAGTCGCTACCTTATCAGAATTGAATGAAACAGTTATACATATATTTTTATTTTTTGGCTGAAGAAACCTTCAAACGCTAAACTTTGTCAATACTAGTGTAACTTGTATTTTTCATTATTCATCTAAGGAAAAGAAGCCTTAAATACTTATCAACAGTTTGCTGTTAAAAGAAATTAGATGGGTAGACGAATTTGATGCCATGGAAAAAAACTTCCTTTTGGTGCACCCAAAATAAAATTTAGGATTCTCTTTAGCGGCTAATATCCTGATTGACAGCTCCTCCCGGTATCGTTTCTTTATCAGTAGAAATAAAACATGAGGCAAAACTAGCTTTGCTAATGTTCACCAAACAGGGACAGCTGGGGAAGACGAACCTTATAAAAATTACGATGAGGCAAAATATCACCGTTAAAGATAACCTTGTTAAAGAATTACCTACATTCAAATGGAAAACGTAGATAATGACTATCCAATGGGTACAGAAGAGGTGAGTTCATTCGCTGCCTTCGTCTGCTAGAATGAACCAAAGGGTAATAGGGAACTCATTGCCCTGCTTCAACAAACGAGATGATACTTCCAACTGTATCGGACTGTCTCTGAGGGTGGATCTCTCCAACGGGCTAATGGCTTATAATCTAAAAGTATAACTATTACTTTTGTATATCATATTGAGAGACAGAGAACATCCCAAAATAGAAATAGTTTCAGTTATATTTCTAAATCATGTAACGTTTATCTGTTCTTTGTTGTGTGCTGGTTTTTTAGTAACAACGTGCTCGGATACTACATTTTTTGGCTTTTTTTATGCCCAAGTATAGCAAACAGGTAGCTGATTGTATATTGTTACCGTCACCTATAGGCAACTGCAATACCAGGGGTATCACTGTTTCCGTTGCCAGCTTTGAAGAACGTGTTTCAAACCCTTTTTGAAGAGATCCACGGCAAAGTTTTGTAACTCGAGTTTAAAGCTCTCGATGAAGTAAAATATTGGGATGAAACCATAACTTGGTGGTAGCGCTTTTCTAATATCCACCCATTTCCCTATCTCTCTCGAATTAAAAACTGGACGCAAAGTACTTACAGATGAGTTTCAGCAGCCACATTTTAAAACATATAAAAATGAATTTTTTGTGTATTACATGGAAACATTTTTTTATTCATCAATCACTTTGAACATTGTATATTGCGTTCAGTGATCGTCACGACGTCTGAACGTAGTACATACAACCACGGACAATGAGACAGAAAGAAAGTGAGAAGAACGTATGTCTCACTGATCTCCAATACGCCAAGGTGAGCAAGACACTGCTTCCACTCTACCAGACACGGTGTCAACCCTACCAGTTTTAATCACACAATAATATTGCGAATTAGAATAGCAAACCCCTCTTATAAGAAATTTCGCTTTGAAAGTGTATCAATTTGGAAAGGATGAGGAAAATCGTTAGGTGGTAGAGCCATGCTGAATTTATCACTGGTTTCAGATCAGATCAGTTCGTCCGGGGTAGGATCACACTCTCACAAAAACACCGACTTGTAGTAACAGTGCTAGTTTTATTGCATTTCGTACAGTCAGTGTAAGCGCCAGAAGCACACCACCCCTCCCCTCCCCTCTGCTCTCTTCTCCTTTCCAATACTCTCTTCCTCTAAAACAGCGAATATCTATTGACGACGGTGATATAATCAGCTGATCCGCCTGTTTGTTTGCTCCTATGATATAACAAAAAATATAATACTTAATTAAGCCTACATTTAAGCTAATTAAATACATTTTCTATATTTGTTACTGCTTTCAGTTTTGTAGGTAGTAGAGCCACGCTGAAGCTATTATTGGTTTCAGCATGAATGGGTCGGTTCGCCCGAAGTAGTACCACCCTCTCACAGAAAACCGACGTGAAATAACAGTGCTTGCATTGTTGCGTTTCGTTCGGTCAATGAAAGCGCCGGCGACCCATCTCCCCTTCCTCTCCTCTCCCTTCCCCTCTCCTCTAACCCCTGTCCCTTTCTCTCCACTCCCCCAAACACAGGCTGGAAACGCACGTACGACTCTTCTGGGGTTGCTAGTGTCTATGGACGGCGGTGATCGCTTAACAACAGGTGACCCGCCTGTTCGTTTGCCTCCTATATGATATAAAAAAAAGAAGCAGCTGGAAAGCATGGTTAATAATATATGATAATTGTAATCGACTGAATAATTGCCATAGTGTCCAATTTAATAAATCCGTCACAGTGTCTCTCTTTTAGTTGGTTGCGCTTTGTAATCAGTTAATTTATACCCATCTGCCAATATATAGGCTTTCATAGGTCGATAGATTGTATATTTTTCAATGCCTGCCATTGTTAGGAATTTACTGTAAAATTTAATAAGAAAGATGTCCTTTTATATGAATTTTACAAGAATAACTAAGCAGCGCGACGCGGGGTGCCTTCAAAAATAAAATGATCATTTTAACTTAGCCGCAATATCTCTATATTTCAAATTGTTATCGGTGACCTACCAAAATTAAAAAGAATATAAATATCTCTTACTACCACAACTGTGACTGAGCTGCCAGCTAGTTAGCCATTGGCATTGGACGTGAGTATTTGTGCTTTTACATCGACCAACTAAAAATACGTAAGTATATACTTCACTATTATTTTGTGGCACATAATTATGATTTCATTTTGTCAAAACCTTATCAGTATTTGGTACTGGAAAAACTTTTTGTTTAAATACGTTCGGATGTCTTACTTATGTCTTTTAATTGTTATTTTTTGGTTTAAGCCTATGATAATTTAAGTCAGATCAATGTATCTCTTTAGTTTACAATTATGACCATATTGTTTGATCACCCTTACAAACGTGCACGCCTACACGCTTACACATGAAAGTGGAAGGGTTTACTTTTTTCCCTTATCGAACTGAAAAAAGCTACCAATTTTCCGATAGTAAATATGTGGAGTTGTTGAGGCGTGTATTCTTGGTACACATATACGTTTCAACAACTCATAGATATATGAATAGTTAGCTAGATTAGCTAAGTTAGGTCGCGATTTTGCATGCAACAGGCAACAGCCAAGCCGAGATGTGCCGTGCACCCTTGAGCTGGTTTCCAAAATAAAATTGGCTGAGTGCCTTAAGCACTCGCCTTAGTAGTCCGGTGAAGCTGTTAAGACCTTGCTGGGACAATAGTGTAGTCATTTCGAAAAAAAAACATTATTGTGTATCATTGTAAGTCATTGGATAAGTTTTCTTAAAATCTCTAAATCTGTCATCACTTTTTGAACTTGGTTTGAAGCCAGGGATTTAATTTTGATATAAGCATTTCGTAGCTATAAGCATATTTATTTTGAATCTTCACAACCTTTGTATTGATATACATGTGTCTAAAATGTCATATTCACAATAAGTAGGCCTTGTGGACATGAATACTAGTGCAGTTAATGATGTTGCTTAAAATTGTATTGGAGAATCAATTGGTTGACTAAGTACTGTTTTATTCCTGTGATATATTAGTGTACGCTGCATATACTTACAAAAACGGTAATAAAATATAGCGATCATGAAGAAAATAAAAAATAAAGGCAAAATTGAGATTTTCACGGAAACGGCTGAAGAAGGCAAAATAAATAGGTTGTACGAAGAGAAAGGAAAACTAAAGTTTTAACAATGAAGGAAGTTAAAATAATAAGGAAATATATACTAAGAGATCTCTTTCAATAATTTACTGCGACCAAACTTTTTATATGCACGGATCATGTTATAAACTATTGTAATTTATATATTTTTTAAAGAAATTAAACAAAACAAATTGATTTTTTATGTCATAGGAGGCAAACGAATAAACGGGTCACCTGATGTTAAGTGATAACCTTCATCTATAGACATTTGCAACACCAGGGGAGTCGCAAATGCGTTGCCAACCTGTGTTGGGGTAGGCGAGGTAGGTAGGTATGTATAGGTGTGTGAATTGGGCCTCCGGTGTTCTCACTGACCCAACGAAAGGCAACAATACAAGCATTGTTACTTCAAGTCGGTTTTCTGTGGGTCGGGTGGT
Organism: Antheraea mylitta; assembly: GCA_014332785.1. Taxonomy (NCBI): domain Eukaryota; kingdom Metazoa; phylum Arthropoda; class Insecta; order Lepidoptera; family Saturniidae; genus Antheraea; species Antheraea mylitta. The sequence goes on from JACEII010000090.1 coordinate 1,197,387, forward strand.
ACTACTCTGGGCGAGGTGACCCATTCATGCTGAAACCAGTAATAGCTTCAGCGTGGCTCTACCGCCTACAATGATGTAATGTATATGAAAAATATATACATGTTACCATGTAAATGTTAAAACTAAGCTTATATTATAGAGAAAAAAATATTTGTCTATAATTATGATTTCAATTGGTACAATAATTTGGATAACGAGTATAAAATCTTAACAAAAACTTAAACGACTCTAAACAAATCCACAACGATATCAGTGACTATATTATCAAATAAACCGCCATAAAGGCAATAACATCATTAAAAATAAATATATAAAATAATAATCAATAAATAAAAACACCTAAAAGTTGCTCACGGATACGATTTTTAACGTACACAAAAAAAGGTACGGACCAAAACACTGCAGAATAGAAGAAAAAAAAAGATTATAGTCAGATATCTACTTAGACTTCGATTATAAATCTAGAAATAAGTCAATAAATATACATTACCTATTTGATTTAGAAGAGTTTTCTGGTATATCTTCCAAACCCAAACTTCAATGCTAATAAATTAAAATAAAACCACCTCGAAAATATTGTCTTTCCGATAAAAAAATAATTGTCCAACTCGGTTTACAAATCACGAACCTTTAAGGTAATCAACATAGAAAAAGAATACGATCAATTGCAGATTTTCCCTTCTATTAAGTCAATTAATAAACAGGACAAGGTTTCCTATACTTTATTAAATATTTAAGGAAAAATTACGATACAATTTGAAATATTTACATTGATTCGCTACCGCTATTCTAGAATATTCCGCAACAAGCGCGCTAACGTTATAACGCAAAAAGTCGTCCTTATATTTCCTGAGATTAGGGCGTTGAAACAAACTCTGCAGTTTTGTAATTTTAATATACATATTATCAAAATAAACATCTATATTTTTTTCCTATAAAAACAATTCTAGGTCAGTTCCAAAACGGTGGGGTCGAAACTTTCGAAATAATTATACGATGACCGCAACTAAAACATTTATTAATTAATAAACGGTTTGACAACAGATATTTAACATCTTTAGAATTGAGTAGGTCGCGTAATAAACCTTGTCTCCCGTTATAATATGCAACGTTTCGGAAGTTAAGGTTAATATGCTAAATTCAGCTAACATTGAAATTATTTTAATAATAAACATGACTTGATCTACATTAATCTAAAACTTATGAATCCTTGTCCAAATACAACCTGAAGGCAGCCATTTTTTACAACAAATTTTTAATATCACGACTAATATTATGAGTAATTGATTTTTTAAACTAGTAATTTTTTATCTGAAATTTGTGAGACGTTAAGATGTCAACGAAAGAAATAAAAAAGTTGATTGATCATTTAATTATATAATGTCAGTACAACCAATATTTAATTAATGTAATGCATCAATCTTTAGTAAATTAGCCGAACGGACAGTTAAGCAAAAAACTTGAAAAATAATTCGATAAAAGAGAATTGCGAATATGTCTCAATAGTAATGTACTAGGTTAGGTTACGTAGCTATTGGATATATATATAGGACCGTTAGAGCAAGCGCAGTTCTATAGTAGACTATTGAGACGTATTCGCAATTGTCTTTTATCGAATTATTCTTCAAGTTTTTTGCTTAACTGTCCGTTCGGCTAATTTGCTAAAGATTAAGCAAATTCAGCAAAATATCTAAGCAATCCCTGCTTCACAACCAAGAGGTGTGTGAGACAGCAGTATGGGGTTTTGGTCCAATCGGGCATAACCCATCCGTACTTGCTCGGCGGGGTTGAGCCATCTGTTAGAATTTTCCCCATGTAAAAAAAGGTTTCTTTTGATCTTCAGATTATACTACATTATAATATGCAAAATTCTTAGTAAAAAATGGACTTTTCTTAGTCTTCTATCACTCAAAAAAATTGTGATGGCTATGCATTAATAGAAAACTCAAAAATACTGTCAGATAGGACTCTGCGCCTTAAAATTCGACGGCTATAGACATATTGCTGTAAATAATCATAAATGGAACAAGGTAAAAAAAATCAATTATTTATTTGCTTATACGTGTCGTTGCCACTTGTTTTTGTCTCATATGTTAGTATACCACCCCATGGCTCCCCCAGTACTTGCTGAGTTTGGCTCTAAGCTCTGTAGCTTGAGGTTACCTGACAACAGGCGTAAGAGTTGAGGTATTGAAAGAATCAGCCATAGTACCATACTTGTTCACTCTCATTTATGGGACAGTAACCATATGCGAAATTTTAAAGACAGTTTCGGAAAATATTATCGAGTTTTCTACACGAACTTTGGCCGGCAAATTCTAAGAATTTCTATAGAAGACAGTTCATGTTGTGTTTCGAAATGCATAGTCCGTAAAGCGTTTCAAGAGGCCTTTATCTTTCAAGCATAAAACACCCGAAAGGTTTGCCGAGATTGGTTAAGGTGCCGAGTGGTATTACGTCGTTAAAGTTGCATATTACACCTCTTAATCATTCCCCTGTCAGCACTATCCTCACTTTGCTTTTTTTTCTAATAGGTACATAGTAGAGTCGTTGTGAGTAATCGCTTTTAAGTATTTGAGAATGACATGGGATTAATTAAGAAGTGTAGTATGCAAGTCCAATGACGTAATACCACTCGGTACCTTAACAAATGTTGGCAAACCTTTCCGGAGTTTTATGCTCGAGACAGCTCTATATGCGTAAAATGTTAACTGTCCTATCTGTAATTCTATTTAGAAAAATGTATACTATAGTTTGAATTATGCCTGGTATAATACTTATTTTGTTTTTTTTTTTTTTTTCGAAATGTCTACGCTATTGACCCAGTAAGGTCTTAACAGCTTCACCGGACTACCACTTATTTTGTCATTTCTGTTATAGTTTGGCTATCACAATATATCTAACTTATAAAGGTTCAGGTTATACAAAATCTAACAATAACATATATCTTCATGTTTAAAAAAGGGAAGCTATAAGCTCTCAGGATCCTGTTGTCCTTTATTTTGTTTCCCAATCGTTTTTTGTTTAGCAACTGTTGTCTAGTTATGGTTGTTCAATAAAATAAATTAGAAACTGTTGGTTATCGACGAGTGGAAGCTTTTATTTATACAAGAGCTCGTCCAGTTGTCAAAATAAAGCTCCTCATTAGCTCCAAATAAAAAAAAACAATGAAGACGGTCAGTTGATATACAGAGCTGGGAGATGTTCTTAACTGTTTTCCAATTGCCAATTTATATATAGATGGATAAGTCACTACGCATTATACTTCATGATTATAATATAACGTCTCCTAATTTACAATATTTGTACATTCTTTGTCAGAAACATGTAAAATTATTGAAATTTAATGTATTAAGGTTGAAATTCGACCACCGGACGAGCACAACTATTAATAATTCTGTACTTAATATAATTTTATGTTAAATAATTGGATATTAAAGCAGGTATGTTGTCGTAAAACATCCATAAGTCAAAGTTTGACGTAGTTTCAATATTAAATTAGCCACGTTTGGAAAAATAACGCAATCTGTTAATTCCCTTTGAGATTAAATACAGAGGTAGTCTAAAGCCTAAAAAAAAACATTTTATTAATCATATTTTGTTAATCATAGAGAAAATAATTGCGCTCTATAAAATTAATGGCTGCGTTACAGTTTTTAATATAGAATATACTAGCATTTGTTGGCGGCATCACTCGCGTTAATGTAGATTTAGCCAATCCTTCGTCACCTTTTTTTTTCTTTCTGTGCCCTTAGTAAGGTATATGTAAAATTTCATGGTGATTTACAGTTAAGGTATGAAAGCATAGGAAACAAACAAATTGACGTTCTTGCTAATAATATTTGTAATTTTTTGCTTTTAATTGCTTCCAGCATTTTCAAGCCTAAAAATTCGCTGAGTGAGCTTTCCAAAATTACGGGTTAAGGAAATTACGGTAAACATAAAAAAATATTCCTTACCAATACTCTATGTATAACTTCTATGTATAAAGTTACATAAAATTTGAATGTTAATACGAAAACCAAATTTACAGTATTCTTAATTTTTTTTAATCTACAAAAACTACAAGGTTTATTTTCGTTTGACTTTTAATTTATTTCCGTGTAACGTTTTTAGAACATGACCTTAGGGGTTATTAGAAAAGCAAAATGATTTTTAAGCTTCGTCCTTTTTTTATTAACGTGAGGACATCCATTATGAATGCCTACCCTCGCGGGGAGAGAGTGGATTGTGTTGAACTCGCTCGAACTAAAATCCCACGGTGTACAGGCCACCGCTTTCGTTGGGGCGACATGGGAGCGAGAACGGCCGATTAAGCGCTCCAGCGGTCAGTTCGGCGAAATGTGGCTACCGAGTTCCGTCCTGATAAGGAGATAAGCTGGGTAAACACCAGCTGCCTTCCCTCGCCAGCTGGAGTTATACATTGAGGAGATAGACCCCCTGGCCTATCGCCTCAGGTCCGGCTACGGTGGCGGCAGGAGGCGGTTAAATTGCCGCTTCCTCTTACCGGTCCTCTGTTGGCGGAGAGGACCGCTCTGACCTCACAGACAATGCCGAACATGTCCGAAAACACACTCAGTAGCGATAAATCCTGTCCTTCACAGAGTGTGATGCACGGTATTTCCACGACCGCTGCCCATGTAGCATGCATCGCTTGCGAGCTTGCCTTGCGAGCGGTTTGATGCAGGTTCACCCAAAACAATCAGGTCCGATGAGTACCTGCACCAGTCGAAACAATATGGAGCCACACTCAATCGGACTGCGTCAATTGTGTAACGCCCATAACGCGCGTCTGTAGCGAGTAAATATTATCATTGCTTCGTTACTTAATTAGCCTTTACACTCTCGGTTTGAATTAACGAATTTTCGAATAATGATGAACGATCACATAGAACGTTTTTATTCAATTTAATAGAACTATCCGAATAATACTTTTATTTCTTCCAAATTTCTATTCGAGGAAAACAACCTCATTATTTAATATATTTGTTGGATATGTATGTGTACATAAAAGCTTTTATATAATATGAATTGAAAAACTGAAAATATTCATGAGACGAGCATAATTAAAATTAATTGATATTATTTTAAAATTTATTGCTTTATTTGTGTTAAAAAAACTAGTCAATAAGTAATTACAATAATTATTATGACCTCCAACAGTGGCTTGCGAATACTGCAAGAAAAAAATTGTGTGATCTAATCGTTAGACCGTAATTCGTTTTTTTTTTATAATATTAAAAAAAACACTCATGTAATAAAGAAATATTCATAAATATAAATAACTTCGTGATTATAAACATCATCATCTTCTTTCCCCTGTCCCGCCTAAGTAGGGTTGGCACAACATGTTTCCCTTATCCACTCTTCCGTATTAGATGTCATCTCAATATTCACATCTTTTTCACAGAGTCCATCCACACCGTTTTTAGTCTTCGTCTACTCTTATATTCGTCCACCATCAAACTCAAAACATTTCCAGGTACATGGTTTCTATCTCTTCTCATGACATGCCCATACCATGCTAACCTATTACTCCTCAACTTTTCTGTCACTGGTGTTATTTTCAAACTTCCTATGTTATATAATTATCCATACATAACCTTATCTATTCTAGTCACACCACACATCCACCTTAACATTCGCATCTCTGACACATTTAATTATCTCTCTTCCACCTCTTTCGTAGGTACAAATGCATACAGCATGACTGAAGTTATAATATATAATACTCTTACACCTTTAATTTCAAGGGCGTTCGTGTTCTTTAACGAGGCTTACTCTAGTGATGAACTGGTAAGAATCATTGCGTAAGAAAAAAGCGTTAAGTTTGGACTGTACGTTTTTTTTTTGTTTTTCCGTCTCTTACTACGCTATATAAGTACAGGCACTATCAAATACGTGGCAATTTTAATAAAAAAAACGATACTTGTTTTAATTATTTCCTTTACTAAATAAAATAAATTATCAAGTTGGCAACTAGCTTTTTTAAGCTTTAACTTTTTGTAGGTGGTGGAGCCACGCTGAAGGTATTATTGGTTTCAGCATGAATGGGTCGGCTCGTCCGGGGTAGCACCACCCTCTCACAAAAAACCGACGTGAAGTAACAGTACTGGCATGGTTGCATTTTGTTCGGTCAGTGAGAGCGTCCGAGACCCATCTCCCCTCTCCTCTCTTTTCGCCCCTCCTCTAACTCCTCTCTCTTTCTCTCCACTCCCCCAAACACAACCTGGCAACGCACGTGCGACTCCTCCGGGGGTGTTAGTGTCTATGGACGGCGGTAATTGCTTAACAACAGGTGACCCGCCTGTTAGTTTGCCTCCTATATGATATAAAAAAAACTAACTCACTTCGGATTTTTTTTTTATTTATTTATTGAACACCAACAAAATGTACACTGATCATTATTAAATTAAGACACGCACACTTTCTAACGGTAAGTGTCATAGTAATGCATGCTTAGTATGACGGTGACCAAACAGTTAGGGTTACAATATAAATTCACTGGGTTAGATATTGTAATAATTGTTAGCTGTCCTACTTTGACATGATGGAGGCAGAAAAACAAAAACATTACACCTAAGAGTAATTTGAGATTTCCCAATAGGAAAGAGTGCATTGCAAGTACATAAGAAATTATAGCGGCTATATATGGGAATGAAGCTTTAAAAAAAGTAAGCAGTAAAATTGGTTTGCTAGATGTCCTTCTGGTATTTTTATAATTAAAAAAAAATTATAATCTGTCCGTCCAGTAGTCGGTGGGACATCACGGCCATTATTGATTCAGTTCGTCATAGCACAGCAACGTTGCACTGTATTGTAAAAAATAAGGCCGACGAGAATAAAGAGATAATCGTATTGTTTAGTTTTCATTTATGAAAAAAAAATTTAAAGACGTCATTAGAATTGCCGATAGTGTAATGTAACAGTACTTGCATTGTTGCATTTCGATCGGTCAGTGAGAGTGCCGGAGAGCCACTTCCGCTCCCGGCCCCGTTATCCTTTCCCCCCAAACACAGGGTGGGAATGCGCTTGCGACTCCAATGGTGTTGCAAATGTCTATGGACGGCAGTGATCACTTAATATCAAGTGACCCGTCTATTCGTTCGCCTACTAAGACATAAAGAAAAGCTATTTTTTAATTGAAGGAGTAAGTGAGTTATAGTGTCATCTTTTTAATTAAGTATTCTTTTTAACCTATAACATTTACGACGAGTTTTTGGCGGGATTTCAGTCTGTCATGTAGTGGATTTTATATGAAGCATGAAATTCTGAGATGCCATAAAAACTCCTTGGAAGGTTCTAACAAGACATCCACCATCATGTTAGAATATTAACTCACACGACGCAATATTAAAGTGATTGTACAACGCTTGTAATATTATTGACTACGCGATAATGGCAGTAATAATCTGGAAGATTAATTGCCAAAAATAAAGTAAAACAAAAAAAAACCCTTTTATGACCAAAATAAAAATATTGAAGATCAGATATTGCGATATCTAATCTAATACATATGTAAGATTGTAATCGAGTCATCATAGTATATCCATCTCTCTCATATATTAATAAAATTATGATAGTGCGAGGAGTAATCAACATATTACAATACAAGGGCGTGTGTCCTATAACTTGCGTATGAAGGCACAAATATACATTACCGCTACAATACTACACGATCACCCCCACACACGTGCACGCCACACGCTTACAAATGCAGGTGGAACGGTTTACTTTTTTTTCCCTTATCGCACTGAAAAACTCTCAATTTTCCGATAATAAATATATGGAGAAGTTGTTGAGGCGTGTATGCTTGGTACATACATACGTTTCAACAACTCATACATATATGAATAGTTAGCTAGGTTAGCTAAGATAGGTCGCGATTTTGCATGCAACAGGCAACAGCCAGGCCGAGGTGTGCCGTGCATCCTTGAGCTGGTTGCTAAAATAAAATCGGCTGAGTGCCTTAAGCGCTCGCCTTAGTAGCCCGGTGAAGCTGTTAAGACCTTGCTGGGTCAATAGCGTAGTCATTTACAAAAAAAAAAAAATTGCGTATGAAGGAGTTCGAATTACGACTTTTTTATTTATTTATGGGAAAAATATTTTTTTTTGTACTTTATATCATAAAATATTTTTATTAATTTAATATTGATATGTAAGTTTATTATACGGTTATGGTTTTTTTTAATAAAATTATCTATACTAATATTATAAAGCTGAAGAGTTTGTTTGTTTGTTTGGTTGAACGCGTTAATCTCAAGAACTACCGGTCCGATTTGAAAGTTTCTTTCAATGTTAGATAGCTCATTTATCGAGGATTGCTATAGGCTGCTATATCATCACGTTAAAACCAATAGGAGCGGAGCACTAATGAAGAATGTCTCAAAATCGGGCTATTTTAGAGCATCCGCTGCGTGTCAGTGTCAGTATTATATGCGTTGCCATGGTAACATGATAACATTCTATCGGAAATATTATTAGGGTTTATTTTGTGTTCTTGTTCAAAAGTTTATTCGAGGTTATTTTTAATTCCAATTTTAGATTATAAGTAGTACGCTGCTATCGCAAACATTTTTAAAGTCTATTTTGTGCTGCTATTCTAAAAGGTTAGTAGTAATAATATTCGTCCATCACAATACAGGCGAAGGAATTAATCCATACTGCCAATTCTGAAATTGTCAATAAACGTAGTTCTTATGTATTCTCTATATATAAGCGCCAAATCTTCTATATAATATTTCGTAAATTTTTATCCTCTTAATTTTCAAGACCCCAGAATACATGCTCCGTGGTATTATTTTTCATTTATTCCACTTAGCATAATAAACAAACCATATTACATAAAACGCCGCCAATTTAACACAATATAGAGTCAAATAACACAAAATTATGAATAAAATATAAAATCCCTACATAGCAGACTGAAATCCCGTCAAAAACTCCTCAAAAAGTTTATTCTACGTTATTTTTGTTCCCAATTTTTAGTTTGTGATATATTAAGTATTATAAGAATAAAGCGTGTGTATATAATATTCAAATAAATACTTTTTGATAAATACATATATCTGCGGTGCTACAAATATCAACATTTTTTTTAATTCTATCGATATATCTGTTTGTTTATTTGTTCCGGGTAATCTCCGAAACAGCTGGACCTATATGAACGGTTTTGTTTTCTTAGAAATGACTACGCTATTGACCTAGCAAGGTCTTAACAGCTTCAACGAACTACAAGTAATATTTGAACGGGAATTTTACGGGCAAATAACTAACTAATTAGCTGTTTTATTTTAAGCTAGCGAGTTCAGCAGACGATACCCGATATTATATCTATATAATAAAAGATTGAACACATATTGTTCGATAATGTATGGCTTAATATTTTCATTACTTTCTTATATAGTGTAAGTGAACACTGAGGGTGATACATAGATAGTAGTTTAAAGTTCCAGCTATGTGGCTTATGATAAATCCCATCCCATTCGATACACTATTAGTATTCACATATATAATGTAAATGTTACCTGTTACTGTAGATGATGTGCGTGTCATACTTACAAATATTTTTGAAAGAGTATTATTGTTATTTACACATGTAATAACAATTTTAGATTTAATTAATACATTCAAAAAACGCGTCGGAGCCGCGGGTAACAGCTAGTTATAATATAATATTTTCATATTTTGTCGTGTATCCTGTTGTTTTGTTTTTATTACTGCCATTATTATAATAGCGGTGATGTTTATTATGTAAACGACCTGTATAATTTAAATGCAAAGAATAAATACAAATAAATAAATACTAATTAGTCATCCTGTATTTATGATTCAGTGAGAAATCGTTAAATATATTTTTTTTTTAATATGTTATCGTGTTTCCTGTTACGCAATTTTAAGAATCTATTGAAACAGGTGTCAGTAATGTCAGTGTGGGGTTTTTAGTGGGATCTTGGAATGCCATGTAGTAGTCTTTATATTTTATCCATAATCTTGTGTTATTTGGCTCTATATTGTGTAATGTTGTGGTGCTTTAGGTAATATAGTTTGGTTATTATGCACTAGTGAAGCAGATCGGAAATAATACCACGGAGAATGGATTATGACTTGCCACAAAAACTCCCAGGAAAGTTTTAACAAGATGGCCACCGTCTTGTTAATTCATTGACGTTATATCAATAAACTTGTAATATCGTAACTCACTTGCCAATGGCAGTAATGGTTTATCTAATAAATAGAAGACTGGTTGCCAAAAATAAAATAGAAGAAGAAGAATGTCAGTGTGGAATTCTTTCATGAAATGATTTCATTCTCTGTACATCCCCTTAAAAATATATTCATTAGCTGTGAATATTACTTGGGAAATTTTATTGTGTTTTTGGGAGATTTTTGTTCGCTTTTTATTTTATTTCTTTTCATTCTAAGTAACGTAACGAACAAGCAGGATATCATGAAATATAGGACTACCATAATCTCATGGAAAATAGGGAAATGAACTTTTGTAGTAAGCAACAATAGGGTAAATGGATTAACCCGTCTTGATACTTTTATTTTTTATTAATATGCCCTGTTATCATTCTTCCAGAACATTATTTGTAAATACTGTAATTGGGATCGTTGGTGTTGTATGTGTTATGATAAATAAATAAAAGATTCCGCGCCATCATTTGAATGATTAAATACTTCGAATTTTATATAATCCATCATTGGTATAGATTTATTTTTATATTTAATTAGTTTATAACCACGACTTCGTATTGGTACGTAGTAGTTTGAGTAGCCTATTCCTTTTTTAAGGTTTGACCCTTTTTGGAACGAAGTTCCTTACGACAGGCTTGGAGGAGATAGGGATTTAGCTGCGCGACCGATTTAAAAAAATGTGATAATAAAACCGTAACGAAAAGTGCGTGGAATAAAACCGTTAAATGAGACGTGCGCAGGCGCGACAGTCGTATACACAAGCGAGTAGTGTATAATACCTTTCTCTTTCTCCTTTTTTGTAATTATTTCTATTTCTATGTAATTTTATGTTGTCAAACAAAAATAAAGAGACATATTTTGTTATTTTAATTGATAATTTGAATTACGATTACATAAAATTGAGCACGATTTTTTTTTTTGCAAATCGTGTCGATTCTACATTAGCCGAAGGAACTTCGTTCCTACCTGGTGTCCCGCGATACCACATTCTTTTTATTACTTGTTTTCTTTCATTGTTGTGTGTATTTGTATCTAACATAGAAATACTCATTTTACTTCTTTTCTGCAGAAAATTATCTACTGTTATATTTTATTATTAGTATTAGTTTTAAAATATTTTATATTAATAAGTTAGGGGTGCATACACCATGGGTTTGACTACTTATTAATTATATTATACATTTCCCAAAATAAGTCTAACTAATGTCTAGATTAATTTTCTTTCTTTGCCTGTCCTCTTTTTACCAGCTATTGAAAATATATTATTGTTCGCTGTTCCTTATGATTATAAGAATATTCAATTAAAGTACTTCAAGTATCAAAACTGTTATAGCCTGTCAGAACTATGAGTTGAATGACGCATTTTAAAATGGAAGATTTGATTTAAACTGTAATAAAGAAGAACCTTCTTCACGTATTTTACAATATATCTTATAAACAATACTTCTAGCCAGATGACTAAGTATTTTTTTAACATTTTCTCGAAGCTAGTACGTTTTGAAACTAAAATAGTAAAATCACAATGTGACATTAGTAGTATTCGTATTGATGTGTTAATTTAAAATTGCCATATCAATAACCAAACATTTTGTTTTTTTTTTCATTTCATGAGATTCTGGTTGACCTATACTGATCTCTCGATATAATAACCACGGATTTGAATATTAAGTTGCCGTTTTAAAGTACTAGTAATTTGAATTAAAATTGAACCTGTATGGTATCGGAGTGAAACAGTGAGAAAACTGAATCCAAAGGCGAGCTAATTTTAGCTTGCTAAAATTGGAGGCCATATGTTTATTAACTTTAATTTGTGTTTTAGCTAGATCCTCAGCTTTTTCTTACGGCAGTCGTATTACTCAACCGCGTTCTACAAGCAAGAACTATTTTATTATTCGAATCTTGCTTATTTTTTGTCGTTCATTAATGTGGTCGTAATGATTTTATTTGACCGTAAGGTATCTTATGATTCCTAGACATTATTCTAGTTAACGCGAGTCATTAATTATCTATACATGTAATAAGAATGTAAATCTAACGTGTCTGGATTTTTTTTATTTCTGTGAAAAATGCAAAAAATTGTTGCCTAGGAATAAGTAATTAAATACATTTCAATCATTTTTGGGAATATTTGTCTCTCTGTCTGTTTGTATGAAGACGCACCATTACTAAAGTAAAGGGTTCACAATAAAATCTCATAAAGAAAATCATAAAACATATTGTCTGTGTCGTGTGTGATGAGCTACGGAACTCAGTGTGACTGCATTACGTTAGCAGCGTGCTCAAAGACTTCACTTTGAGGGATCTGACCTACTTAAGTGTGTTTTCATGTCAAAGTGTGATAAGCTAGGTAATGCAGTGTGACTGTATTACGTTAGCAGCGTGCTCAAA
>JACEII010000090.1:1209984-1230874 GCA_014332785.1 Antheraea mylitta
TGTGACTGTATTGCGTTAGCAGCGTGCTCAAAGACTCCACTTCAAGGGATCTGACCTAATTAAGTGTGTTTTCATGTCAAAGTTTCATATCCTACTTTATTATAATTTAGTGCTACGTGGTGTTGCAACACAACAACTTATGTACCGTTCAACCAATACCGATGAGAATTGGTATGTCTAGATATTGAGACTTGAAAACCATTTATTCAATAATTGTTTCGTTAAAACATCGGTAAGTATTACAACAAATGTTAATTGTAACAAAGGGCGAGCGAAGTCACTGCCATAACCAGTCCATCATTACCAGGGATACAGAAAAAAATAATTTTAAACAGTAGTTCGGCATAACGACTCTGGCCCTACTGACAAGGGGTGTCAAATAACATCATAAGACTTGAGACACCGAAGGCAACCTTACCTGTAGGCGGTGCACCCTTATAAATAACGGACGAGGCAATGGCGAAAGCGGGGTGGTAGGGTTTTACAGCTCGACTGGGTCGCAACCACCATGTACATGGCGAAAAAGCCCGTAATAGTGATTCGCTTCTGCGGGTCGCGTTGTGAGGATCAGCCTGTGGATATCCAGCTTTTTGCAGGCCGGCATGATAGTGGCGATCGGCGATGGATAGTGTGCCAATCGGTAGTCGTTATTATTTTTGGATTGCACTGTGTTTACCATCAGGCATAGTGCAGTCATTTTGCCGTGCTACAATAAAAAAAAAACATGAGTATGGTAAATTTCAACATTCCTTGATTACAGAAGGTGGATCCCCGGGTATCCCGGATAAAAAATCATATAACTACATATATTATGTACCATTTTTATATATTTGCATCACAATTACATATTATAATACAAAATCCTCGGTTACGTCTGTCTGTCTGTTCGCGATAAACTCAAAAACCACTGATGTTACTTTTATTACTACTTTTTTTTCTATATCGTAGGAGGCTAATGAACAGATGGCTCACCTGATGTTAAGTGATCACCACCGTCATTTCCAGCCTTTGTTGAGGGGGCGGGGGGGTGGAGGAAGGGAAGAAGGAAGGGGAAGGGGAGGGTAGGTGGGTCTCCGGCGCTCTCACTGACCGAACGAAACGCAACAATGCGAGCACTGTGACTTCACGTCGGTTTTCTGTGAGAGGGTGGTACTACCCGGTCGAGCGGACCCGTTCATGCTGACGTCAGTAATAGCTTCAGCTTGGCTCTACAACCTAATAAACCTTTTTATGCGGTTTTCACCAATAGATAAAGTGGATAATCAGGAAGGTTTGGGTATATAATAGTTTTTTTTTTTATTAGGGCGGTACAACGCCCGAGTGCCTGTTAGTATTAAATAAATTCAAAACATCGGTAGACTCATATCAATCAATTCATAAAATATACTTTTAGAGTATTAATTCGTTTTAATTTTTTATTATTCTTTCTGTTTTAGTTTAGTTACGATGGTGATCAATTCATTATTGAGTTTCTAATTAATTCATCATACCGGTTAATTCTAAACATAATTACACCAAAATATACAGCCATAAATCCTTACTAATATTATAAACTCATATATGAGTTTGTTTGTAACACTTTCAAATGATAATAGTTTGTATCCAGGTCTTCAGGTGTAAGACAAGAAAGCTGGGTTTCGTAGAAGACCGGTATAATCTACATACCAGAAACTATCATAAACTGGTTGTTTCATGTTTCAGACATAGGTACTTATAACCAGTAACAGTTTTTTAGGTAACAGTGTCAGGTTTTACAACAAAGTTCCAAAGCATTTAAACGCCATGTCAAGCGGACTTCGGTGAGAAAAAACCACAATAGAATGAGTCAATATGTGAAAGATGACATCTGGGGTTGACTCTTCTGTGCATGCACTAAAATGATTGTAACGTGTAATGAATTTTAAATATATATGTTAAAAGCATAAACATGATCGAGTTTTCTGGCCAGTTCTTTTCAATTCTTGGGTTGCTATCCGAACCCGGTGGTAATTTGAACGTTCATAAGCACCTTCCTAGGTCCTAAACTGAATAAATTGTTGTCTATTTTGGTTTTGAAATAAGATAGGAGAATCTATCTAGAGAAAAGTACTGCTCCCGAGAGTTAGGTAAAATCTGCATTGACGCTGGCGAATGCACGACCAAAACTAGTATTTACATAAATAAAAATTATAGTCTATTATAATGATTATAATTAATCTGTTGTATAGCCTTGACTGTAGCTGTGGTAAGTCAAAAAACTAGTCGCTATGTACTAAACAGATGCTATTAATTATATGTATTATTTTATTTCCTGAGATGCGAGTGATGTATTTTTAAATGGGCACGTTGTTTTAAATATACAGTATTTATGTTCATTAGTTGCTTGAATACGATTTATTTTTGTATGAACTATTAGCTGACTCAACCACTTAGCTGTGAATATAACGAAAAAATGACTGATAAGGTCAATTGCTCATCTTTTTTGGATATTATAGAAGGCAAACGAATGTGTGGGTCACTCGCACCAGGGGAGTCGCAAGTACGTCGCCAGTCTGTGTATTGGGTGAGGGGGAGGGGTTAGGGCCTCCGACGCTCTCGTTGACCAAACAAAACGCATCAAAGCTTCTCTGTGGGACGAGTGGTTCTATCCCGGGCGAGCCGACCCATTCATGCTGAAACCAGTAATAACTTCTGCGTGGCTTTATCACATACCGTATTGTGGTATATGGTCATAGTCCTATGCTTCTACATTACATTTTAATGTAATTGAACCTCAAAACGCTGTATTTTAATTATATAAATAGTAGTTACATTGATAGAATATTTTTTTAAAGTATAATAGCTTACAAGGATAATAATCCCGGATCCGTACTTTTCAGCAGTTGACGTGACGTTTTAGTAGGTGGTAGAGCCACGCTGAAGCTATTATTGGTTTCAGCAAAAATTATTCAGATCGCCCGGAGTAGTACCACCCTCTCACAGAAACACCGACGTGAAGTAACAGTGCTTGAATTGTTGCGGTTCGTTCGGTCAGTGAGAGCGTCAGAGGCCCACTTCCCCTCCCCAACCCTCTGCTTTCCCCGTCCTCCTTGCCCCTAATTCCCTCCTAAACACAGTCTGGTAACGCACTTACGACTCCCCTGATGCTGCTTGTGTCTATGGATGGCGGTGATCACTTAACAGCAGGTGACCCGCAGGGATCGTTTGCCTCCAATTATATAAAAAATGAAACGTGATTAAAAATATAAAGGTGGTACTTTCTTTGGTATTAGTCCACAATATCGAAAATTATTATTACCTTAATTATCTTGGAACGGGAATTGATGAGTTTCGTGTTATTATTTTTAATTCATTTGAATTTCAACATATTATGCAATATACCACCTATATTACGAAATATAGAATAAAATAACACAAGTTTATGAAAAAGAAATATAAACAACTATATATGTCAAACTAAAAGATCCGGTCAAAAATTCCTCATCTCGATTTCTATAGAAACTTCTCATCAGTATGTAGGCGCTATTAATTATTATTTTTAGGGGCTATTACTAAAATAGCAAACGTATTTTTAGACGGGTCTTAATCTGTCATTTAGTAATGTTTATTTTATATATTTATTTGAATAAAAATCAATTGCCAAATCTACGTCGTCTTTTTTTCCGTACGACTGCACTTATAAGCTTAAGTCTTTTTTTGGCTTGTGATTCAAAGAAAAGGTTTGTATGAGAAATGATATTTATTAAATAGTATAGAAAAGTGAGATTTTTTTGTCTAAACATAGTATATTCAAAAACATTGATAGAATTAACATATTCGCGTTTATTTGTTCAATTCTTATGATTTATTTACATGGTGAATTTAATGTATTTCTAGTTTGCATCTCATTGATCTAGTACGGAGCATGCAGGCGCTTAAGATGGGAAAGAGCGAAATATCAGTAACTAAAATAACAAAAATAATTAAAATAAGCTTTAGGTCTCATTTTCATCTGGTGTCAAATGATGATAGAAACTTAGTTTATAATACAATAAAACCTCTAGTACGTTAAGTCTCTGTAGCATTGGGTCTCAACTGCATTTGCCTAAACATAGTTATGTATGTCTAATGACAATGTAGGAGCTACGGCTCACTACTATCGAAATCTAGACTGACGTGGACAGCGTAATAATATTCGGAGTTCGTAAGATAGACTGTTTATTTATATGACCGTATATGTTATTTATACAGGTTTTTTTTAACTTTATTTTTGGCCATCAATCTTTCAGATTTTTACTGCCATTGTCGCGTAGTCAATAATATTACAAGCGTTGTGCAATCACTTCAATATTGCGTTGTGTTAGTCATTATTCTAACAAGATGGTGGATCCCTTGTTAGAACCTTCCAGGGAGTTTTTGTGGCATCTCAGAATTTCATGCTCCGTGGTATTATTTTCCATTCACTTCACTTATGCACAATAAACTAACTATATTACACCACCAAATTTACAAAATATAGAGTCAAATAAGACAAGATTATGAATAAAATATAAAATTCACTACATAACAGACTAAGATCCCGCCAAAAACTCTCAACGATATTTCATTTGTTTGTTAAATTGTTTGAACGACATTCTATTTACAATATTACAAAAGTTTCTGCTAGTTTGCCAAAGAGGATGGCATACTCGATAGCTACAACAACATTTCAACTTGAGGGTGTATAGTTAGCCATGTTATTGTGTATATTTGTCGGCACCTAAAGTTCAAGTTCTCTGTAGTATTTGATTACAAATTGTTAGACGCGGAGATCCAATAAGCTTAATCTCTTTAAAGTCGTCCAACAAAATAAAAACTTGTACCAGAGGACCGTCTATCTAAATGCAATTTTACGTACCAAAATTTGCCGATTTATAAACAATTTTAAACATAAAATCTCATTATTTAGTAATTATAAGCGTTACATGCTACTGATACAAATTGACTATGTCTTATTTGATTCAATTCCGAACGTTCGGTGATGACCGACCAAATTTAGCCCACGTCGACACATAAATAGTAGACAAGTATTGAATAACAAAAGTTAATTCACAACCCCGGTAACCAATCTTAAGGGTACGTTCCGAGTGACAACCGAACCAATAACACGGCTGGTGTATGTGCCAGCCCGTCTTGAAGCGAATGAGGCATCGCCCGTGAAGAGGGGCTCGGATTGTGAACGCGCGCACCGTGATACGAATTTTGAATTCACCCCGGAGCTTATTTTATTTGGGTATGTCCAATTTAGTGTCAGTACGTGTATTCCACCCTTAAGGAGTTTATATTACTGAAGAGTACTATCGTCCCAAATAGTATTTTAATTCTTTAGTGAAAATGGTAGTTATTATTTTGAAATCTTTTCCACATTTGAATTTAACTCTTTCAGAACCATAACGTCGGAGTTGAACGGACACATGAGTATTCAACTGCTTATTTTAATTTATTTAAGTGTAAAGTGTAGAAAGATAAACAAATTTAAAAAGTGTAGCTTTCTTGGGATTTCGTTGGAAATATTGTTCCCAGTGGTTTATAAAGGTAAAACAAAATCTAGTTAGACTTATCCTGCAATCAATTTTATGTATTATTATTATTATTATTACGAAATGTTAAATAAAATAATATAAAATTATAGTATTCCATAGATCAATTTATTATTTTCGTAGCTCGTTTTGTTACCTTTTCCCTGTTTGCACAATCTGCCCATCTTTTCATTATGCCTGCTTTTTACATACTGCGTACTGGCAGAGTGCATTTTGTGCTAATATGCTGCTTTTTAGCAATCACTAATATCAATTGCATTTACAACTGAATTATAAGTTATGAAAATTATCATTTCATTAGAATTCTTAATACCATCTCCACTATACCCGCTTCAAAGTTCAGCGTCTTACCCTTTTCGTTCAATCGGGTAAATTTGTGCTTAAACATTGGCATATGAAAACCATCATAATTTGATACATCATTTACATTAGAAATCTTCTACTTATACATATACATGTACAATGGTTTGTGCGTCTGTTATTGAACTTGAACGATTGAGGTCGTGTTCATCCAATACACAAGTTTTATCGATACAACACTTCTTATATATGTTAGAATCAGATAGGGAGGATATAATCATTAAAACGTACCTACGTACTAGTAAGTACGTACACTAAACAGGAATATCATCATTATCAGCCTGTAAGTGACCTACTGTAGAGGGGTCATAGGCCTCTTCCCGAAGGAAGGTAGGGGCACGCCAGCCCACGATGTATTGGCAATTTCAAACTCTGAAAAATCCACACTTCTATATTTTTCTACATATAGTAGGAAAAGACAACAAGAACTATGTACTACAACTACAAGAAGAAGAAGTATGTACTGTACTACAAGAACATTTATCAGGTTCAGGTTTCTTTATCATATTTTCTTTCACCGTTAGGCGATTGTGTTACCAATTTAATATAGTCGAAGTACGCGAATTCAAATGGAATCAAAGATTTCCAAATAGCCCATGGTTTGGTCACTTTGGCACCCTTGAGCTTATTGCCAAGCGGCGAAGTGCCTTAAGCACTCGCGTAAGTAGTCCGGTGAAGTTACTCCATCAAGTCAACAGCATATAGTTAGGTGGCAAAAAAGGGAGAACAGTATGATATAATTTTTTTCTGTCTGCTTAATTCAAAAATGAATTGTACTAATTTAATAAAGTCTATGTCTATTATATATTAAATTAAAAAAAATGCTTTTCCATATAAATGCCTCTCTAGCAAGCATTATTACTTGATGACACTTTATGTTCTAGTGTAGGAAGTATGAAAGCAATATCCGGCGTTTCCGTCGTTGAGAACAATCAAAAGTCGTTTAGAGCTCGTCAACTCAAGGAGACAGTTTGCTAACTGCACTAACACATATATAGTTAGTGTATAACTATTATATGTACTGTACTGGGTTATCTTTACTTATTATATGTTATTCATTAAAGTCTTTAAGAGGTGAAAGGTCAGTCCAAAATTATTTTTAACGTATTGAGGTCAATCATAATTACTCTCCTACTCGATGGAGCAAGTGGGTTTATATGAGACTTCTACTTACTAAAGTCCCATAGTACACCATCTACTGGTATAACAGGACGAGACAGGATTACGCTAGTATCCACACCGGACAGCCTCATGACGGGCCTTCTGCGCTGAAGAGAGAAGGTGTTTATAAACGTCAGAACTACCATCGCTTTGAAAAATAACACAGTCATCGAGATGAAACGGCAAGAAACCATGTATCGTTTAAAATAGATTAACGTGATAATTCTTTTTAATGAATCCACAGAGAGACATATTATCATCGTTCACTTATTAATCGATCCTATAATAGCCTCATGAACAAAACCTGGTTAACATGGCGCTTAAATTTATAGTCTGGCCAATTGTTAATTTACTTTGAGACTTTGTTGTTAAACGTAACACTATTATCTAAAACACTGGTACTGGTTTTACTTAATTCTAGATATAGAATGTCTAGTTTGTCACAATTTCTAGTATTTACATCATGACGACCTTTTATGAAATCCAACTTTTCAAATTTTTGCAGACATACATTAAATTATCAAGAATTTATTAAGTTAGTGAATTCCTGATTCTTAGTCTTTAAAAAACTCACTCATCGAACAAAAAAAATTGAGAGAGGTCATCCGATACTTATCTCTCCTTTGATTTTGTAGGAGTGAACACAGGAGGAGAGTGTATTACCTCTTACATCAAGTAAAGATCCACGATGGCGTTGGTGAAGTTCTACATTACGTCGGAAGTGGCGTTTGAATGTGCTGCGTGGGAGGTGGAGCGCCGCACTCTGGCGATGGCGGTAGGAGAAGGTTAGTCGTTGCCGAGCGTGGTTTTGTCCATGCTCGGCAGCAAGCAAGCGTGGCGAGCAGTGGCCTCCTTTTGCGAGGAAGTCATCTCGCAAAAGGAGGCGGTGGAGAGGGCCCACGAGGCAGACCCCCTCAGTGGCCGTCTTCGCCAACGGATTACCGGCAGGAGGAGGCGGCGGTTTGCCCAACTCCTCCTGCCACCGTAGCCGGACCTGAGGGGATGTAGTTGGAAGGCTCATATCCTCATTGCACTGGTGTATACCCAGCTGCCTCTCTATAAGTAGGAGCCCGGTGGCCACCTTCCACCGGGCGGACCGTTGGAGCGGCTATCTAAAGGGAATAGCTTAGAACGATCCCTAGCCGCCTCAACACTACGGTCTGTCAGTACACCGTGGAGTATTAGTCCGTGCGAGCCGGACATAACCCACCCTCTCCCCTGGGAAGGAGGGTATCCACAAGGGATTTTCCTACGTTAAAAAAAAAGCAGTCGGGAGTGACCTGCAACTGGCTTTCCCATCACAAGTCTAACGCGAACTAACCAACTAACCTAGCATATCGCTTCTGCATTATAATAGCAGATTCTAAAACTACCCGATATATAATCTCTATAAATGAATTAATTTTCGACGTTTAGATGGATCTCTATAATTATTAGCTCTGTTCGTGGATCTTTTTGCATGAAATATAAAAAGCGATTACTTTGCATTAAATATATATGATAATTCCATTTTTGTTACTAATTTCTGTTCCAAGAAATTATCTTGGGCCATTAGTAATTAAAACCTTCTTAGTTATCGCATATTTCTTTCCTATTTCGTGCAAAATACGACTCTCTCTGTGCATCCACTACAATGAACCTATTTATGTTTTTAAAAATATATATATAACATGAAGAGATAAACGGGATCGAGTTCCTTGCCGAATCTTCTCGATGACTGGGTTATTTTATGAACCAGTGGTAGCTTTGACGTTCATAAGCGCCTTCTCAGGGCCTACATTGAATAATGGATACTTTCATTTTTTTCATTATTTAATCATGTAGACAAAGTATTGTAATTTTATGTACTAATGATTATTTCGTGTTCCACTAATTTACTTTTAACCTGTTCCATATGATTTCAACTAAAACAAAATATATATTTAAATAACAGAAGAGAATATACATACGATTTTACAAAATAATACGTCATTTGATTTAGTTTTTTTCGTACTAACAGATAGATACGGATAATGAGACGTTTTTTTATATTAAGCTAGCTTCTGTTCGCGACTTCGTTCGAGTGGAATAGTTATTTTAGGCTAACATTAACTCGCGATTTCGTTTACGTAGTAGTTGAAAATAATTCTAAATAACACGTACGTTAAAACCGATTTTAAAACATTCTTCATCAGTGCCTCGCTTCTATTGCTTTTAACTGATGATATATAGCATATAGCCTTCCGCGATATATGAGCTATCTAACATTAAAAGAATTTCTCAAATCGGACCAGTAGCTCTTGTGATTAGCACGTTCAGGCAAACAAAATTTTCAACTTTATGATATTAATATAGAAGCATAGTTATAGATAAGCATAATAATTAACATATTTCATTATTCGTCACTAATTATAATTTCATCTATATCGTTGCTGGAAGTAGTCGACTTTACGGTTTTCAGGTGTGATTTTTGCACGTACATCAGTTCTTTGGAATGGACTTCAGCGGCGGCATTTCCCGACCAATATAACTCACAAACCTGCAAGAAAAAAGCATACTACTTCTTCCTCAAAGGTCGGCAATACATCTGTGAAACTCCTCGCTTCGCAGTTGTCTATGAGCGGCGGTGATTACTTATCATCAGGTGATCAGTCTATTCGTTCGTATCCAATAGTACCAAAAAAATGATGTGATATTCTTTTAACACCAAAAAGTCAAGGTTTCGTATAATCTCCTTCAAAAACGTGTGATCCAATCAACACGAAGCATATCGAACATTCTAATTTGACATAAAAAAAATAATTTGCCTAGTGACCGGAACGACATAAGGGGCGTACATTTATTACGCGAGCTCAAAATTAGAGAAGGGTCCGATAAAATGTTACCAGATATTAAAAATAAATCATATACTCCGCCTCCTCTAATTATTTAAAGTAGGCGGAGTATATACATATCTTATGTAAA
This sequence comes from Antheraea mylitta, assembly GCA_014332785.1. Lineage (NCBI taxonomy): Eukaryota > Metazoa > Arthropoda > Insecta > Lepidoptera > Saturniidae > Antheraea > Antheraea mylitta. The sequence goes on from JACEII010000090.1 coordinate 1,219,986, forward strand.
ATGTCAAAATTTAAATAAGATAACACTAGCTGCATCTTAGCTTCAGCTCGCGTTTAGTATTATTTATATATATTATTATTTGTTGCAACTGATCAGTATTTCTTGTAATATTTAATTAGGTTATAGAATATAACTAGAGGACCAGGAGACATTGTCCCGCTGTGTTAATAAACAAAACCCTTGAATCAAACCACAGCGCCACCTACCGCGTTCAATTGTGAATCTAAACCAATCTCGAATCCAATGAAACAAACACAAAATATTCGCACTCAAGGACTCCACGCCGAGGGAATGGACCTAGGCTTGAGCCGCTGCCAAGGAGGCCTAATCAGGTGTGCGGGGGCGATATTTACCCCCAGAACATAAAGAAAAGAATGTGCACGAAATGTTTAATGTAACTAACATATTTAAGTTGATAAGTATTAATACTGTATCCGTCTAAATAGCTTTCGAATTGGACGCCACCATTTTTTTAGAAGATATAGTCAGTATTGTGAGCTATCCTTAAAAGATAGTTGTATGCCGTTACAGACAATTTTGTAGATCTATAAAAGAGCAATAATCTACCATGCATTTTTTTTATTTTATCTCAAAGAGATTGGGCAGCGTTTCCGATTAAGATACCTGGGCGGCTTGCCTTTTTATGACATTTCCAACAATTGTCGTTATATTTATCCAATTTGCACAAAACCTCGACAAATTATATACCTAAATCTTACTCATGACTTAGTTTAGTTATTAGTGTAAGCCGTATGAAAATGCGTTTAGTAGTTTTTGAGTTTATCGTAAACAGACAAACATACAGACGTGGCAGAGGACATTGTTTTATAATATGCGGTAATAGATAAATATTCTTCATTTTCAATTAAACACGGCTCACTGTTCAAGATGCAATTCTTAAAATGGCGAATCAAGTTATTATTATATTTTAATTCACGACATCGTAAATTTCAAGGTTTAGAAATAAAAATGTTCGTAAAATTTAAAATAATAATACATTTCCGACTATGATTTTACAATACATGATTCGTTATATTTCAAAGTTATCAGTTGTAATAGATCCGTTATTTTTAAGCTGATACCGACAACAGCCTGTGGACCTGTGCCTTATGAAGTCTAAATTACTTTGTATGCAGCTTAAATCTTTATGGCTTTGGACAGTCCAGAGGTTATAAGTACTTTATAAACTCTAATGTCATGTAGCATGCTGACAAAAACACTTATCTTTCATGGTGAATGGTCAAAGGTTGATAGCATTTGTAAATCACAAATATAAATACTAACATTAATTTTCATACATATAAATAATTTACATAATTATGACGGTAACATTTCGAATAATATCAATCGTGACTTCCAAATGAGACCTCATTATTAACACTGAGAGGTGTGAAGCAAAATATATGAACATAATCAATTAATTAAAATAAAAACTATGGAATAAGGATCTCACGTGAGGAAACCGTGGAATTTTGAATCAACAAGGGCGATATTTAGGCACCAAGGGATTATAAGATTTCCACGTGTCCCGGGGGGAGGGTGGGTTATGTCCAACTCACATGGATTAGAACTCTACGGTGTACAGACAAACTACATTGTTGAGGCGGCAAGGGATCGTTCTATGCTAATCACCTTGAATAGCCGCCCTACGGTCCACCCAGCGGAAGATGGCCATTGGGCTCCTACCTGAACGGAAGACAGACTGGGTACGTACCAGCTGCCTTCTCTCGTGAGCCAGACCTATGCTATGAGGAGATAGGCTGGGAGATGACGGGGCTTATCCTCTCAGGTGCGGCTACGGTGGCGGGAGGAGTCGGGCAAACCACCACATCCTCCCGCCGCTCCCCTGCCGAGAGGGCCACTTAGAGGATATACCACACGGGCCATCTCCATTGCTTCCTTCTGCGAGATGACCTCCTCGCGCGCAATTCCTGTTCGCCGCCGACCATGTCCGAAACCATACACCACAACGATAAATCCCTATTTCACACCGCTATAGCCAGAATGTGGCACTGTCGTAGTGTCCTCATCAGCGCCGTACTCGTGGCATATGACAGTGGGCTCTCTGCGGACGATCTGATGCAGGTCCACCCAAAACAACCATTTCCCGTTAGTACTTGCACCAGTTGGAACGTCAGGAAGCTATATTTCCTCCAGATCCACTACCCAAGGACTAGGCGGCCGGCGTCTACGGTATACCACACGTCCGTCAGCTCCTGCATCTATTGGAAATTTCCACGTCCTACGTATAAAGCGTATTGTGCGCGAGTTGGCAGTTTAAAAATAACTAGAAGAGTACACACAGGTCTGGGATTGACTTGCGGACGTCGCCGATTACGGCCACATATAACAAAACAGTCCACTGCAGTTCACCGCGTATTATGTTCAGTTTTCTTTACTCAACTTCTGACACACAGTCTATCAGTGTGTCACACATTACTTCTGATTAAAATTTTGTTTAACGTTTCCTTGCATATTGTTTAAATATTTTAAGTGAAATCTCTTTTGGAACGGTGTGAATTGGATTATTAAAAGAAAAGATATATATATATAAAGAGATGAAGAGAGAAACGTTTAAATAAATAGTACATTATTTTCTCTCAGATAGTAGTGACGGCCGTGCACTTTTAAAAATTATTCTGTGCTGTGTATTATTAAATATTTTGAATATTAAAACATTACAAAATAGGGCCAAATCATAATAATTACCACTTTCGTAGTGCATTCAGCGCATTCTCTTAAAAAAATAATTAGTATTATAGTAGCTTACTTCTATCGCGTCTGAACTACACATAACTTTTTTAACTATGAATACTACAACGTATAATATTGTTACACTCAAGAGATTTTGTTGTTAGACTGTTTAAGAGTACCAGTCGAAAATTTTACATGTTAATTTATTGATTGAAATATATTAGTTAATGTTATAATTACCAATTTTATAATTTCATCCATTGTTTAGTTAGGGCTGCCAATAAACACACTTTCTGTTATGTGATTGAAAACTCTATTGGCTAAGCCAATACGGTAATAATTGTGTATGCATATTACATTTTACATGGCAGCGGCTCAAGTCTAGGTCCGTTTCCTCGGCGTGGAGCCCTTGAGTGCGCTGCTCACGCGATACAGTGACACAAAATATTACATCATTACGAAAACATTACATATATCACCTCCACACACGTGCACGCATACACGCTCACACATGAAAGTGGAAGGGTTTTATTTTTTCCCTTATCGAACTTAAATAATTCAGAGAATTATTTAATACGAAATATTTATAAAAGTTGTTGAGGTATGTATGCTTGGTACACATATATCTTAGGTTAGCTCAGATAGGTAGCGAATTGCACGTACCAGGCAACAGCCCATGCCGAAGTGTGCTGTGCACCCTTGAGCTAGTTGTCAAATAAAATCGGCTGAGTACCTTAAGCGCTCGCCTTAGTATTCCGGCGAAGCTGTTAAGACCTAGCTAGGTCAATTGAGTACTCATTTACAAAGAAAAAATAAATATGTTACAGCTGTTGATTAAAAAAAAAATACAAATTACCATACGATAAACTAAAATCCCGCCTAAAACTCTACATGAACTTATTGTTCAGCAAATTCATAGTGTTTCTGGATCTAACACGATCATTTTCGGACTGTTTACAATATTAGCCCAGCAAAGCCTTAACAGTTTCATCTGACTGCACCTAATATTATCATGTAAAGCACTTGGCCTAAATGTAATAACAGTTTTATAACAATACTTTATTATTTCAATGACTATGTGTCCCAGTTGTTTTTCACACTACATATTATAGTTTGCGGCAAACGGAGTTGAAAAGTTTTTAGCTCTCTCTACCCAACCAATTCTCTCGTCGAAGGGAGGGCTCAGGAAAAACAATCCGTGCAGCCACTTTCAACTTTGTATTCTTGCGCGTAATACGGACTCTCTGAATTGGTACACATTTGATATTCTACGCCGATTGTTCAAAGTACTGTATCGTTGAAGACAATACATATATAAACAATGGGTTGTGTTTGATCTTGTAAAATGAATTTCAAGCTTTATTCTCCTGCCTCCATGTAGGTAAGTTCTGGCGTTCGCTTTGTTTCCTATTAATAAAACATTTTGTATTGCACTATTTCAGGCGTCAAAGAAATATTTTTATTGCTTTTAGTGTGAGTATTGTTCCATACAGTAAACAATGAAATAAATTAAGATACATACTGTTAATTTAAAGGTACTATGATCCCACTTTGTTGAAAAATTTTACTTACTAAATTAATTGCTTTACATTTGAAACCAATGTCGTCTATATTGTAGTCCGGTGAAGCTGTTAATACCGATAGCGTAGTCACACACACATGATACAATTGAGTACATACAATGTCTGGTACAAGCGCAACACGTAACTAGTATGTCGCAATTATCGGTGATGCGAACCCATGAGTTTTCCCTATCAAATACTTTTTTAAATTGCTCAGTGAAACTCACGAAGTTTTCACTTCAAAAACATTTAAATATACCTTTCGAATATTAATATCCATCCAAAGTAGTACATTAATAATATTTCGCAGTTTTATAATCGACTTCAAAACGTATTTTTTCGTTCAAATTCATCTGAAAACTGTGAGGTGTATAAGTTTTAATAACTTGTTTTTTGATTTCAATATTTTAAACAATATTTTAACATTTAGTTCAGTTTTTCCTTTTTGTAATTGTCACTCTCCAACGTGATCGTTTTTTTATATCATATAGGAGGCAAACGATCAGGCGCGTCATCTGGTTTTAAGCCATCACCACCGCTCATAAACACTGGTAAAACCAGGGGAGTCGTTAATTATGTTTTTTATTAAGATAAACACCCAAAATAATGTTACACTAGACTTTTGTTTAAAGTCATCAAAATAAAGAAAGAAATCAGAGAATAAAAGACGAAATACGAGTAAAAAAAAATCAAAGCCGGTGCACAATGCATTCGCGTGGGACACGCTACCTCCAATCTCGTTCACATTGGTCAATTTTTCCCACGAAAGCCTTTTGTTGTCAGCTTTTTGTCCGAACGCTACACACGACCACAAAATAAAACAACCTGGAAGGTGCACATAGTTCTTTATAACAAAAATATAAATACAGTACCCGGCTTTTGATTTTGCACGTTGGCGAGAATAAGACAGAGATATTCGACTGAATTCAGTTTCTTAAAGGTACGAAACCTTTAAGTATCGCAGTGATTGCGCTATATGATGAGAGAGCGCTCTACAAAAGCGAAGCAAACCGATCTTATTCGGACGTCTCACTCTTTTCTCCGACGTGCGAAATTAAATGTCAGGTATTTGTATGGTAAAAAATATAATTTTTAATTTTAATTATAATAATATAATAATCATTAGTTATAATTCATTAAATACTAGATGGCCCGGTGTACTTCGTATCAGCTATCTTAACAAAATGAAAACTCTCACTTCTCTAAAATGGCTGAAAATTTTGATCTCTAATGTCAGACTTTATAATTTAAATAGGTTATTATATAACACAAAATGTCATAAAAAATATATCAAATGTCTTTGAAAAGATAACGTTAGTCTAATAGTGTTTCTAAATAAAAATCTAAACAGTTTTAAGATTATCAAGTAGCTATGCATTGCCCGTTTCGCAAAATGTGGATCGAGCGGCAGGACACCCTAAGTTCATGTCCCACTTCTTGCAACTATATATTACGCTTTCCTGAATGTAAAAGAATAACCGCAGATTACTTCTTTTTTTTTAGTAAAATGTGGTCAATTCTTAATCCGAACAAAACGTATTTCTAGTGCTAGACTACAGAAAAATCAATTCAAGAACAAATTTCCATCATCAAAAATTAGTCACTGGATGACAAAATGAAAAACTTCCATTTCTAAATATAATCCCCGAAGAGCTAAAAGAAGAAGAAATGATTAAAGGAAGCCAGGAGCAAAACATGGTCGTTTTGGTACAGTCAGACTTATTGGAGTCACCAGTGCCTACCGCCACATCACCATCGCATCCCGCCGAGCCGTCAGATTCATCAATATGTCGCCTACCGATTAAAATTTTCATAGCTCTCGGAATTTATAGACTAAAGTTTACCTACAATAAAATGATTGTATTGAGTTGGAGTTTATTTGGGTCGGATATATTTTATTATGAATATATCCATAAGATTTCACATAAATCAACTGGCATACTGGCTCACATTCAACATAACATTATCTTACACCATTTTAATTTCGATCTGTTATTAAATTAAACTTCTTAACTTTTCGTATGGATATAACGATTTTTTTAATAATAACTGAGTTATACAGTTAAACGATTTAAAGCTTTTTGATAAACTATATTTTTCCTTTTTTTGCGATGTGTAAATATATAAAAATGATAGTTTTCCGACGCGCTAATACGGGGCGTATAATTTCCATGCTCGAAACCGGGAAACTAATGGAATGCTATTCGTTCCATTGTCACAGGAGCACTTCTTCTGCGGTAACGCTTGATTTTATTTCATCTTACTTGCTTTTATTGTGCCCAAACTCGTTCCATTCTAAGCTTGTCTACGTAATTATTATTCACTTTAGAACGCAATACTGCCATACCAAGACGAATGTTATCATTATCTGTCTCCCTGTTTATCAATGCGATTTACACGTGAAGTAAGCTCGTAGCACATTTCATTGATTTTGACGATCTATTTCAGCTCGTCTTATCCTTGGCATTTTCAAACAGTAAGGTAAATAAATTTTTCACACATTTACAAACTTATGTTAGAAGTTTTTAATAATGGTATTGTAGTGACAGAATGATATTTAACTTTATAACCTTTCGTCTGAGGTTTGACAGGAAAATGGCTAAAACAGTTTGTATGGGAAAATAAAATTGTTGTTTTTGTTATTTTACTCGCAATTATTCCATATTTTCTCACCTTTTAAACCTTCCCTGGACTACGACGAACATTTCAACACCAAAATCAGTTGAATCGGCCTAGCCGTTCTCAAGTTTTAGCGAAACTAACGAACAGCAATTGATTTTTATATATATAGATTTAATCAATATGGTTATATAATTCTTTTTTAATCCACGGGCAGGTAACGACTTGCGACTGCCATTATAGCAGCCTGAGGGTGCGTGGGTCAACTTGAGAAATTGGGCCAACTATGCCGAGAATAGAGGATTCGAGTGTTAACCCTCAAGAAAATCTAGAAGCCTTGGTCATTAGGAGTCTTATATAATACTTCAGATAGGCCCAGTGAGAGAGAATATCCATGAGTTTCCATGTATTAAGGATGTCAGTTAGTCAGATAATAAGCTCTAAACAGAGTGAACACTCTTCAAAGTATTTGTGCTGTTGCAGCGTACGCTGTACTGTATTTCAATGGGTTATATACGAAAGCCAGTCACGCGGATTTACTATTGTCAAAGAATTGCACCCACTGGAATATTATTAAACTATTTTATCCGTGACTGTGGTTATGTATTTTTTTTAATTAAATTTTTTGGACTCTGCATTTCATGTCTTTTTAAGAGACTTTATATTATTATTATTTTATATCATATAAGAGGCAAATGAACATGCGGGTCACCTGTTGCTAAGCGATCACCACCGTCCATAGACACTAGTACCCCCAGAAGAGTCGCAAGTGCGTCGCCAGCCTGTGTTTGGGGGAAAGGAGAGGGGTTAGAGGAAAGGGGAAGGGAGAGGAAAGAAGAAGGGAGATGGGTCTCCGGCGCTCTCACTGACTGAACGAAACGCAACAATGCAAGGACTGTTACTTCACGTCTGTTTTTTCTGTGAGGTTGGTACTATACTAGACGAGTCGACCCATTCATGCTGAAACCAGTTATAACATCAACGCGGCTATAAAAATATGTTAATTGTGTTTTGTATTCTTGATGAATGAGCTATATAACACTGAAAGAATTATTCAAATAGGACCAGTAGTTCCTGAGATTACCCCCTACAGAGTCACAAATTCACAAACTTTACCCCTTTATAATATTAGTATAGATATATGCCAACTTTCATGAATATTGGTTGTGTAGTTTCGGAGTTAATCATGGACAAACATCATGTTACTGGATATTTATATATTTAAACTAGCTGCGTATATAAAACACAACAAACTCGTGACGCACTGGAAAAAATAGCTCGTAAATTGAAAAATTCATCCACGCGTGATATATTGTTTCAAATAGGATAGATTTAATCCCTTTATCGTGTTACGGGAATGATTGTTTATGAAATGGAATAACATAAAAAACAAAGCGTAATAAAAAAAATCATTCTGTACATTTTTCACGTAGATTTTATACAGATATGTAAATGACCTAGGTTGAAAATGAACTGCTTATTTTTCTCTAAATTGTTATAATGACTACTTAGCTCTTACGAAAAAGTATAAAGCTAATTTTCGGCCTGCCAATAAAAGTGACTTCAAAACCGATACACTAGTTTCTGAGATATTTTTTTTATATAATAGGAGGGTCACCTGATGTAAAGGTCACCACCGTCCATATACACTAGCAACACCAAGAGAGTTGCAAATGCGTTGCCAGCCTTTATTTGGGAAGAGGGAATTGGAGGGGGAGTGGAGGTGGTGAAAGTACTGAACCAATCTTGACGAAACTTGACATAGTGATAACTAATACTACGAGATTACATCAAATATACTTTTTGTCACATAAAATTCTCCAGGATTAGGGATTAAAACCTAGAACCTAAACCCGTATTACTCTAAAAGTACTAAACCAATTTTAACGAAACTTAACACAGTAATAACTGATATTACAAGGCTACATCCAGGATACTTTTCGTCCCATAAAGCGCAAGGGGTTCTCCAGGATAACGAAAAACAAAAATTTGTAGTTAACGTAACTAGACTTTTTTGCGACACCTTAGTACAAGAGCCGGCAACGTTGAAAGAACAAGAATTTTAGAATACCTGGTTCTTTAATATATCAATATATATTTTTTTTTGTATCATAGGAGGCAAATGAACAGGTGGGTCACGTCATGTTAAGTGACCACCACCCTCTATAGACACTAGCAATACCAGTGGTGTCGCAAGTGCGTTGCCAACCTGTATATGGGGGAGGGCAAAGGAGGAAAGGAGAAGAGAAGTGGGCCTCTAGCGTTCTCACTGACGAAACGAAACGCAACAATACGAGCACTGTTACTTCACGTCGGTTTTCTGTGCGTCAGGTGGTACGAGCCGACCCATTCATGCTGAAAGTAGTAATAGTTACCAAATAGATGGGAGCAAACAAAAGAATAAACAAACATTTTAAAATCGCATTAATAGTTTTTGGTTCAAAACGATTTCATATGAACTTAAAAATAAATATTGTTTTGCAAATTAGTCAGGTATTTAAAATTAATTTGTATTTAAATATTTACTAAATAACTATCTGATTAGCTATCATATCCAAGTTGATTTTATTTTCGAGCTGATTGCTCTATTGTCCTAGTTCACCGGATTACTAAGGTGAGCGCTTAAGACACTCAACCGATTTTATTTGACAATTAGCTCAAGGATAAACGGCACACCTCGGCTTGCACTGTAGCCTGGCTCATGCAATTCACGACCTATCTTCTTTTTTTTTTAACGTGGGGAAATCCCTTATGGATACCCACCCTCCCGGGGGAGTGACTGGGTTATGTCCGACTCGTACGGATTAAAACCCCACGGTGTACGTCTTCCGCTATAGTTGGGGCGGCACGAGATCTCTATAGATTTCATCGTGCCGCCCCAGCGGTTAGCCCAGCAGCAAAAGTGCCGCCGCCTTCTGCTATTTTAAGCAAAAATATTTTTAAGCGAGCTTATTGACAAGAAAGTATGCGAGTATGGACGAATTGGGTGTGTTAGTTTCTCAAGCAAATACTACTGGGCGGATTTTGATGAAACTTTCCACTAATATAGTATATATATGTCTGAATAATATACAGATACAAAATTGTAAGTAAATATTTTTAAACTGGTTAAAATATAACGACGATTGTTAAGTAAGTTGGTGCTATTTCGACAATATTACGGTTCGTGGACTAAGCCTAGCTGGTTTCTTTAAAAAACATTTTTAAAATTAAAATAAACTGTTAGAATTAGCTCACAAAATTAGCATTTCTTTACCGAAAAAAAAAAATATCTCTTTTGCTGTCACTCGGATTCGGACTGAGGTTAGACAGATTTTCGAAGCAGCCGATTTCTACCTGAGCTATTTTTATTTTGACAGCGGCGTCAACATTTACCTTTATATTCAAGCTATATCATTGCGTGAAAATAGTTTTCTATGAACGAAATCTAGCTAAATCGATTTATCGTCCCCGAAACCACCTATTAAGTTTCACCGAAATCGCTGTCGCCGTCCGAGATCCTGCATATATAACAATATACAACAATTGCTCGTTTAAAGGTATTAAATATATTATAGGTAGAGAAATATACGGTATAAATCGTATAAATCACGTATAAATAATATATTGTTTGATGTCATTATTTATAAATATACATATGCAAACTAATTCTCCGTCTTACATAATGTCGTTCGCGAAAACAATGGTGTTTTGATAGTGATAAGAAACTAGATTTCTAAGCATAAATCTGGTTTCTTATCAGTACCAATACACCAATATGCTATTGTTCGGCCATATTTAAACTATGATATAGCAAAATACTTTATCCGCTATCGGAAATGACCTCTGCCCTGCTACCGGATAGTCTAAAACTATTATCAATACGACAGTTCATTCATGGATAAATAACGATATGTAGTTTTATATTTAATATTCAAATTTTGAAGACTTTCTTACCTTGTCAATAGATGGCACCACTGTTTAGATAGATTGCACTTATGTTTTATTATAATCGATTATGTGTGTTAAATGAAT
>JACEII010000090.1:1230884-1242719 GCA_014332785.1 Antheraea mylitta
ACAAATTTTATCTTTTCAAATCGGACCAGTAGTTCCTGAGATCACCCGTCCTCCCGACGTCACAAACTCACAAATTTTACCTCTTAATAATATTGGTATAGAAGTATAGAAGATTTCCTTGATATAATTTTAACACTGTCGTTTGCAAACGGAAAGTAAGATAAATTCTACAACACTGATGTCGTTCGTAAAATAAAAATGAAACTAACAAGTTTACCAAAAATATTCAAACAATAACAACAATGCTATTGCAATATTTTATTCCTCAGTATCACTTACAATTCATTCAATTATTAATTCATTACATATTTATCCTTTGAGAGTAAATTGTATCATATAGGCATTATCTCATAATATATAAATATGTCTGTATTTTTTCATTTTATATGTTGTATGTGCGATCACAGTCTTACCTAACTTTACGGCTAGATTTGACTAACTTCAAATTTAGCTGACGTAACTTAACTAGGTGGTATGCGACAAATTTTCAATTTTCAAAATTACTAGCCAAAATGACATTTCAAAGAATCATCACACCATTTGAAAATTGTAGTACGTCGTAAAAATAAATCACAAATTCAAATTAACGCCAATGTTAGGTGCCACTAAGCAAAAGTTATTCGTAAAACGATGGTAGAGGTGTGAAAATGCATCAACTAATGAAAAAACTATTATTTAGCGAGCATTCGGCTTTTGTTTGCTAGAGTCGAGCTCGCATTGTTTTATATACAGACAAAAGTGTATTGTCAACACCGAATTAGGTTAAAATACTGCTCCAGTTATTATAATAAATTATTTAATTCAATTATTTTTGTTTTTACCCTTTTTGTCGATTGATCGCTTGTCAGTAACTTATTAGATTACCGCGTCCTATGATGTACTTACTCTACTTGGATCGTACAATAAGTTTTATATTTTTTAGAGGAAACCGCTTAATTACGTTAACAAAATTAAAACGTAATAATATTGTAGTATTGGTTATAATAGCTGCCTGTTTATACTCAAATTGAAGTCCAATTGTAAAAATAGGGGTGGGATATCGATCATTCAAAAACTTTATGTTTATTGATCATATGTCGATGTTCTCTCGGTGTTTTAGAAAGAAATCAAACAAAAATAAATGTGATAAAAATATCCATTTAAAAAAAAACAAGTAATATTCTATATTCTGTAGGTAGCTATTACTGGCTTGAGGATGATGTATCTCTCAGCAGTCGCTGCTGTTTTTGGATTGCACTATGCTTACAATCAGGCATAGTGCAGTCACTTTGCCGAGCTACTATAAAAAAAAGACAAACTAACAACTTGGTAACCTGATTTTAAGTGATCACCACCGTCCATAGACACCAGCAACACCAGAGGAGTTGCAAGTGTGTTGCCAGCCTGTGTTGGTGTGAAAGAGGGGAGGGGAAGGGAAAGAGAGGGAAGGGAAAGGGAGGGAGGTGGGCCTCCGGTGCTTTGACTTACCGAACGAAATACAACAATACAAGCACTGTTACTTCACGTCGGCTTTCTGTGGGTCGGGTGGTACTACCCCGGGTGAGCCGACCCATTCGTGCTGAAAACAATAATAGCTTCAGCTTGGCTCTTCTACCACTACAACTACTAATCAACTTGTCTAAAAAAAAATTACAGTATCGTAATTTAATATAGCGGTATTGAAATTTTAAGACATTACGACTTTTATAAACACTACGCGTTCAACTATGTGTGTTTTCTTACTATGGAGAAATGGAGCAAGCGGTGCGATTCTTATATTTTCTCTCCGTTTACACAGAGTTTATTATTAGGAAAATAAACGGAGCAGACGAAGTCGCGGGGATAAGCTGGTGGTAATACAGTCTAAATGTTTTAATACTTATATATTATTGATTCTCAATTATTATTACTACTATGTTACTGGTTCTAATGTTTATTTAAAAACTAAATGACCCGGTATACTTCCTATCACCTATCTTAACAAAATGAAAACTCTCTTCGGTAAAATGGCTGAAAATTTGGCTGATCGGTAATGTCAGACTTTGCCATTTTCATATGTTGTTATACAATACAAAATGTCATAAAAAATTAAATGAAGTGTATTTGAAAAGAAAATGCGAGTCTGAGTCTAATAGTGTTCCGAAAAATAAAATCCAAATAGTTTTAAGATTATTAAGTAGTAATGTATTTACCCGTTTCGCAAAATGTGGATGGAGCGGCAGGATAACGTAAGTACATGTCCCAGTTTTTGCAACTATCTATTAGGTACGCTTTGCTGAATGTAAAACGATAACCGCAGATTCCTTCATTTTTTTTGGAAAATGTGGTCAATTCTTAATCCGAACAAAACGTATTTATAGTGCTAAACTACAAAAAAACAATCCAAGAACAAATTTCCATTAAACAAAAATTAGACACTGGATGATAAAATGGAGAACTTCCATTTCTAAATATAACCCTCGAAGAGCTAAAAGTAGAAATGATTGAAGGAAGCCAGGAGCAAAACATAGTCGGTGTTCTGGTACACCCATACTTATGGGAGTCATTAGTGCCTACCGCCAAATCACCGTCGCGTCCCGCCGTGCCGAGTCCTAACAGCTCGCCTGGTTAGCCTTCGCCGTCAGATTGATCGATATGTAGCCTACCGATCAAAATTTACATAACCCTCGGAATTTATAAATTAAAACTTACCTACAATAAAATCATTGTATTCAGTTAAAGTTTATTTTGGTCGGATATATTTTATTAAGAATACATATAGGGGAGAGTGGGGGAATTGGGAACACTTAATTTCAAACGCTAAAAAATAATAGAAAAAAGTTATAAACTAAATCAAATGTTATTGCTACATGAACTTTAGTTATCTATGTACTTAGAAGTCATAAAGCGTTACTTTAAATTTACGTTATAATAAAAATATAAACTAAAACAAAAAGCATTGCCGTTCCTGTTTACCCGATACCCTATGGGGTAATTGAGATCATGCCGTGGGGGGAATGGGAACGGTATGAGGTAATTAAGAAAGACGTTTGATCGGTCTTTCATACGTAATTACGAGGTATCTGAAATAATTTGTACAGTTTAAATATTTTTACACAATCAGCCAGCATTACTATGGGTAATTAGGTGGATAAGGGGTAATTGGGAACGTTAAAAATTACCCACTTAATGCCGTTTCCAATTACCCGAATCAGTCAATATACATAATAACCTCCTCCTTTTTCGAAGTCGGTTAAAAATTGTCGCCACTCTCAAAAGCATTTTTTTTTAACTTCAATCTATGTTGCATTTGAGAACAGATACTACGTGTATGATATGAGCAAAAACACAATACCTTTGAACTCAAAAATATAATACTTACATGTGGTATAACTGATGACAAAAATAATATCGAAAATACAAAAATGATTCTTCGACTCATAGTGACTACACTAGTGTGTCCTTTCAATCCCACTTTCGCATACACATTGAATGGTTCTGCCTTCAGCCGTAGAATAGGTTCGCGACAGTGTAGTACGGGCAGATGTACTATTTATCTAACTGTTCCCAATTACCGGTCGCTCTCAATTACCCCACTCTCCCCTACATTTCACATAAATCAACACGCACACTGGCTCACGTTCAAGATACTTATCTTACACCATTTTAATTTCGATCTGTTATTAAATTAAACTTCCTAACCTTTCGTATGAATATAATCTTTTTTTTAAATAAAAACTGAGTTATACAGTTAAACGATTTAAAACCTTCTGATAAACTATATTTGCCTTTTTTAGATGTGTTAATATATAAAAATGATTGTTTTCCGACGCGCGAACACGCGACGTATAATTTCCATGTTCGAAATTGGGAAACTAATCGAATGCTACTCGTTCTATTTTCACAGGAGCACTTCTTCTACGGTAACGCTTGATTTCATTTCATCTTGCTAGCTTATTTGTATTTTGTGTGCTCGAACTCGTTCCATTCTAAGCTTGTCTACGTAATTATTATTCACTTTAGAACGCAATTCTGCCATAGCAAGATGAATTTTATCATTATCTGTCTCCCGGTGTTCATCAGTTACACGTGAGGTTGCTCGTAGCACATTTCATCGACTTCGACGATCTCTTTCAATTCGTCTTTTACTTGGCATTTTCAAACAATAACGGTAAACACATTTTTCACACACTTACAAACTTATGTTAGAAGTTTTTAATAACGGTATAGTAGTGACAGAATGATATTTAACTTTATAACCTTTCGTCTGAGGTTTGACAGGAAAATGGCTAAAACAGTTTGTATGGGAAAATAAAATTGTTGTTTTTGCTATCTTACTCGCAATTATTCCATATTTTCTCACCTTTTAAACCTTCCCTGGACTACGACGAACATTTCAACACCAAAATCAGCCTAATCGGCCTAGCCGTTCTCGAGTTTTAGCGAAACTAATGAACAGCAATTGATTTTTATATATATAGATTGTATTTTCTGTTTTATTTACATTGGGTATTTTTCATAATTAATTTTATGAACATTTTAAAGAACGACCTTAAGTTTAGTTTTAATACGAATTTCCGCTTCCTTTGTGATAATTTTTTTCAGTTTTTATGAAAAAGTTCCTAGTTTTTATGAATTGTTTGAGAGCTAAGAAAGCGGTTATGTTTTTAAAATTATATGCAAGCCATGTTTCAAAAGAATTTTTTTAGCGGAAAAATACCTAAAAAATATTGAAATATCGTTTTTCGATCAGTATTTTTAAATTTAAAACGGTAATTGTTGTTTTAAGGTAGATAAATGACCAGTGTTCAATCGTTTTTATAAATTGGAAAAAAAAACAATGAGATTTAAATTGATACTTTTTTTTAATAAAGTTTTGATGCAGCATTTTCGACTTATTTTGAAAAACAACATATGATAACTCAAAGATGGTTCAATTTTTCATAATGGATACGGTGGTTTAAAAAATTATCACAAATAGTCACTTTCTAACGGGAATGCGTCTAATTACCAATAACCTTGCATAATATTATTTTATCATTAAAATATGCTTGATCTCGTATTTCAAATTATCTGTATTGTCTCACAAGCTGGTAATATGTTTTGGTATCTTATTGTAAAAGTTTACTTCCTCGAATACTTTTACTGACTCTAGGACCCGTGATTACTAAGTCGTAGCTACTTCTAACATTCAAATGAAACCGATTTATTACAAGATGTTATTTACCTATGTGTTTTCCGACTTAAATTTCGACTTATTAAATGTAACATTTAATTTATTTAAAATATGACATAAAATTCAATAATTGAAACAATTTATTTACATAATATTCATATAAAATTTGATAGTTTATTTTTTAAACCGTATAAAACTCGTAATTTTATTTTTTTATTAATATTTATACGCAAGATTTATAGATGATCGTTGATAAGGTTCGAATAAAAACCTCGTTCTAGAAACATGAATAGTAATAATAAGTCAATATAACACATAAAAAAATTTAGTCACAATAATTTATAAGAGTACCAATATTTTCTAGTCACATCAAGAAGAAAAGATTTGTTGAAATGAATTAATTGCAACACTGCACTCAATACTGGCCATTTATCTTCAATACTGGCCAGCTATCTTCAATACTGGCTATCTATCTTCAATTATATTAAGTGACATATATTTGAATTAACGTTTGATATAATATTTTATTATGTACCTTTTCTGTTTTGTTTAAATATATAAGATTATTTTCAGTTTGCGTATTCCTTTTAATAGTTCTGGAATTACTTAATTTTTTTCATAAAATATCAAGATTTTTTCTTATTGTAGGTCTTTCTTAATTGTAGCACTACATACTTGATCATGAGCCTACTTGATGCGTTCGTAAATTATTACTACTCTCGATAATATCACAAAACTTGCCAAGTTTCACCAGCGCGTGAGATATTTTAAGTAAGCAATCGGTCACGCTGGTGCAAACCCACTCTCTCATCCCATTCTGCCATGATCCGATGGAGCAATTTCCCGGAACAATTGGTTATATAATATTGTGGCTTGGCTGCCAACTATAAAAATTCTTGGTTGAAATCCGTTAAGGCGCATCACATCACCATGCTACATCACTGCAGTCGCCAAAGATGATTAATTATCGGCGATACCTGAATACAGCACTGTTGTAGGCTTTATGTACTTTTGAGTATCACCCAATATTATAGCTGAAAGATGAAAAACGCGGCCCCCACTACCAGGTTTAGCTCAAAGATCTACGTGGCTACCGGAATGTGGCCGCTGTGTATACTACAACTACGTGAAGTTACTTGTAAAAGGATTATGAGCGGCTAGAAGTGACATCAAGAGTTGTTTCCTCGATCAAACGAGACGATCAGTATTTGCCTGATATTAAAGATACTATAGAACCCGTCACAACATAACACTAAGGATACCACTATGATGGATCGTACCACTGGCTTAGAGTAATTACTTTCAAGCTATTCCAGCCACAATAACAATGTCTTAGCATCTGGCAAACAGACTGACTTACCACACAAGTTTAAAACCTTCGGCAGAGTCTCCGCTCGCGGACGCTTCGGATATGGAATGAAGCCCTCTGTAGCGATTTTGGCAAGAGGCTCCGGGGTTATCCCAGAAGGGTTTGAATAAATTTATAGAGGGTCAGCTAGGTGCATGGCATGTCTCTGGTATTAAGTATTACATATAAAATTTAAGCGGATTGCTTCACTTACAGTATGTGCCGGATTTAAAAAATAAAATGCGGTTTTTAATGCCACATTTATGAACGTTTCATAATATTTGGAACTGCAAAAATTGGTAGGAGGTCACCGTCAGTCACAGTTACATTTACGTGAACTTCTTCATGTGTATTTCAGAACTTTGTTTTTTTTTTTAATTTTGCTTTTAAATTTTGCTTCTCAAGTGATCGAAATTCGAACATAGCAAAAAAAACTTTTACAAATTATTTTTTTAATTGTCCAATTAGCAACACTAAAGCTCTAAAGCTAAAAATAATAACTACAAAATAAAAAAGAATGAAGGATATCGGCAGGGAAACAGAGGAGGAAGATATTCTTAATCTTTTCACCACTGCCTATTTACATCACAAATAAATTTACTTGTTTATCTTTGATTTCCCGTATTTTGATAAAGGTCATTTTATAATGCGCGAAGGCTGGAACTATTTACCTTCTAAGATTAAAATTCAACACTAAGAGATATTGTCAAGAGAAAACATATCATAAAAACTTGTGCTTAGCAAAAATTCAAAGAATATATCTCCATCAAAGAAAATTAAGTCGATTGTCCTCAACTTCTGTATTACGCTAACTTTGTCTCCTCTCAGCCAATCCGGTAAACAATACCTTAAACCGCTTTTTCAGGCCTCATTCGAGGCCATTAGGAGACAATGTCGGTCATTTTTCTTGAGAAACAAAAGACGATCTCGACAATGGCTCACCATAACGAAATTATCAAGCCAAGTTATTAAGAACAGGAAATTGTGTTGCGTCGGACAAAAAAGTCGATTTTAAAGATACCAGCATAAATAGCGCCTTCTCTTTGAAGAAATTCTTTAAATGTTTAAACCGTAAATAATGTTTTCATTATAATAATATACTGCAAAGCTTTTAATATTAAATAAGCTGAAATTATCTCATCACCTTAATCAGTCAAAAGATGTTAATTGCTAATGCTAAGACTCTAACTAAAATCGCCACTGTGACTAGTTTTGTGCTGTTCACGCTTCCAACAGGTATCGCAACTTTTACGTGGGCTATGTTAATACCAATGAGCATGAAGTCTGAGATGCCACAAAAAATCCCTAGAAAATTCCTACCAGAGGACCTTGTTACTTCATTGAAACGATAAATTTTTTTGTGAAATTTTTACTTGTAATATTGTAATATTTTTAATAGCAGTTATAATCTACCAGAAGATTGTTTGCGAAAAATAACATAAAATAAATATTTACAAAATTGACAGAACAATGTTCACTTTCTCAAGGGAAGATTTTGACTTATTTTCTTGGTTAATATGTTTGAGCAATGCCAGGGCAAGCAGCGTGGAATAGTTACTTTGGGTTAACTTTAACACGCAGCGGAAGTTCTCAATTCTATATGCTATTATTTTTTCAGGCATTACTTCAACATTTATTTTATTGTAGGAGAAGAAAGTGACTGGACTATATTTGATGGTTTGATGGTAAGCTAAGTACAATCCAAAAACAGGAGCGACCACCGGGAGACAAACTCTCCATTAACAACGTCCGCTGTCATATCATCCTGCGTATTTATTCTCTCTTCGCGTTACGCTTCACGTCACGCTTGAAGGACCCCATGTTCTAGGAAAGAGGGAACACATTAACCAGGAGATTGTATCACTACTTTATAGTACAGCAAAGACGTTGCGAACTTTCTAGCTCGTATTCAGATGAAATTTAATGTAAAACGTTCGGTTATGGAAAGGATAGGATGGAATAAAATTGAATTAATCTTCAGGATACTCGCCATGATACATACAGTAAAACACGCTTAGTGAGGCGATATCCTTGTACAACTGAATCAGTTCTATAAACTTTGCAATGTCTGTATCATCCTTTACATTTTGTCCAAATCTCGTCGAAGGTATTTTGCGGAACCGTCATAGATGTGCAAACAGTATTACATGCAATTTTATTTCATGGACAATTTTCTTACAATTAAAAATTTTTAATAGTTTAGTTTTGGAGTTCTTGTACTTTATCAATCAACTCATAATATTCCCGCATACAAAATTTCTTTTAAATCAGTAGAACTGGCTTTACAAACACACAATACATGCACTTCTTAACAACAAATTCCTATCGACTGTCATTTATAATCGACTAGCGTCCACCCGCGACTTTATCTACATTTGTATGTTTTAATTGTAGTTTTTGCGCGAATCAGTTTGAATTTGAGTGACTTAGAACTTTCCAATTTATAACATGAATATCTATCAAACAAGTAAAAAAATTAAATACACAGACTTCATTCAGCGATTCAATAATCAGTGCAGCAATATACATACATATTTCTACTCATCGCTTGCAATGGAACAGCTAAACATTACCATGACACGCAAGAAAACAAACTTCAGTACTGTATTTCACCAACAGGCATTACCGTAATCAACCTCTTTGGAAACTTAAAATACTTGCGCAATAATCTTGAGATGCAAAAGTAGACTTTATGCTGAGGGTTTGAAGCTGCAAATTCCTTATAATTATTTCGCGACACAGTAAATGTAAGTTTGTCGATTTATCCTGCGCCGAACTGAAGCTTTGCCGTTGGCGGGTATGTAAAAACTGCTATAAAAGGCAACGAGCTCCTAAACTTGGCGAGAAGTTTCCTTCGTATACTAAGGAAGTGTCCGTGATACAATTTATCGCGTAACATGAAGTCATAAATATAATCAATTTTCTACTATACGATGTTCACTGTTACCCAGTTTAACCTTTTCAATAATATAAAGGAGGATTTTTTAGCGGAATCTTAGTCTTTCATGTTATCTTCTTTGTCCATCCTTTTTCCTGCTATTTGGGGTCAGGTCTCCTCACACTTTAACTCAAGCCAATCTATGTTGGGTTGTCGTTTCTTGCAACTGGGCTTTGTTGAGGTCTTAGTATCTGACTACCAACCATGTCGAAGGATTCTACCTATTTTATGTTTTTTTTTAAATTTCTTCTCCTACTCATTAGACTCTTGGTCATCATCGTTTTTTGCTTTCGTTTCGTTTATTGTATACCTTCATCAAAAATCGTGTCAGTGAGCAACTATTGGGTGTTTTTTCTTATTTATTTATTATTATTATTATCCATACTAATATTATAAAGAGGTAAAGTTTGTGAGTTTGTGACATTGTAGGTGGTAATCTCAGGAACTGGTCCGATTTGAAAAATTTTCCAATGTTATATAGCTCATTTATCGAGAATGGTTGTAGGCTACATCTCATCACGCTCAGACCAAAAAGAGCGGAGCACCAACGAAGAATGATTAAAAATCGGCGTTTTTTCCTCTTAAATAATTATTCCACTCGAACGTAGTCGTGGGCAGAGGCTAGTTATTATATATGTTCCTTTTTAGGACGGATTTTTTAATGACGTTATCGCCCTTACGGGCGCATCATTTCGATTCTTTATGGCCATCTTTAGGCTACTATCCACACCTCTACCTCTTACCTCTTTTGTGTTCGGGTAAGTCCTAAGACTGAGATTTATACTTCGTAAACTACTGAATATTGCCGAAGATATGCTTTGGAGTGTGTACATCAGTACTTCCGCTTCTCCAGTCTAAACATGCCCGGGTTCAACTACTCTTATATATTTTATACGATTTAGTTATTACATGGGATGTAAGGGGTGTCGAGTAACATCTTAATACTTGAGACACCCAAGCCAACCTCACCTGCACGTGGTGCACCCTGCTGATCAACGAACGAGGCAATGGCGATAGCGGGGTGGTAGGGTTATACAACCCGAGTGGGTCGCAACCACCATGTACATGGCGAAAAAGTCCGTCATAGTGACTCGCTTTTGCGCGTCGCGTTTCGGGATCAGCCTCTGCATATCCAGTACCGGGTGACTTTCGTCATTATGGCCGGCATGACAGCGGCGACCGACGATGGATGAGCTGTCTCGCGGTGGTCGCCACTGTTCTTGGATTGTACTATGCTTACCATCAGGCATAGTGCAGTAACTTTGTCGTGCTTCAATAAAAAAAAAAAAAACATATATATTCACTTTAAAATTTAGATCTCTAATTATCATCTTTTAAAACGAAAGGAGGAATGATTTCCTGTTAACTAAATGTGAGCATTATTATACACGTGTATTATTATATATTCTAATTTATAAATATTTAATATTAATTTAACTCGCTGCGTGTATAACGGGAATTATATATTTTTTTGCTTTTTGGTTCCTCTTATTAGTTAAGAATTCGTTTTAAGTTTTTTTTTTTCTATTCTGTTTTATATAAATAAACATAGAGGTCAAATTTAGCTTTAAAACTGCGCTTTTAGAATAGAAATACCATAAAATTACCTCAAAATTCTCACAGTATAAAAAAAAAATTTGGTTCTTTGGCAATGAGACTAATTAATTTGCCAAAAAAGTTGCAAAAAACAAGTCTTCCAACAGAGGTAAAAATTTAAAACATCAAAGTTATCTTTCTTTTGGCGCGTTAGGGAAAAACGATGAGACTAAATTTTTACGATGCGTCCGCACACCGTCACGAAAAACCGACACCCTGAACTTATTACGATACGCGCGCACATTGTCACGAAAAACCGACACCCTGAAGTTAGCCTTAGGTAACATTTTGTTTCTTTCTGTTTGTTGTTTTTTAAATGAAATATAGCGTGACTAATTTAAATTTCATGATTTCTATTTTGAAGTTATTCAAATTAGTCTGGTTTTCACGTCTATTGCTACTCGGAGTAATAATGACACATATTCTTATAACCTTAGTACCTGGGCGAACGAACCTAGCTCGATTTTTTAAAAAACATTTTGAACATTTTGAACTGTTAGGTTTGCCTTATAAAATTGTTTTACAAAAAAAAAATATTAAAAAAATATATTTCTTCTGCTGTCACTCGGATTCGAACTTACAAAGATTTTTGAAGCAGCCGATTTCCATCCGAGCTATTTTTGTTTTGACAGCGGCGGCGTAATTTATTTTTATATTCTAGCTATATTTTTTATTGCCTGAAAGCTCAGTTTAAAAAAGTTTTTTATGATTGAAATAGCTAGTAGCTAGATCGATTTATCGTCCTCGAAACTACCTACATACTAAGTTTCACGGAAATAGATGACGCCGTTTCCGAGATCGTAAATATATACAAATATA